>VXAA01001508.1:1561495-1819626 GCA_013399115.1 Anseranas semipalmata | reverse complement strand
TCAAAGTGACCCCATTTGGTCCATTAGAACTGCTGCGAAATCCCCCCAGGCACTTGCTGGGGCCAGCAGTGAATTAAGGGCAGACGCCAGACTGGAAGTAGCAGAGGCAAAATTCCTGCCTGGATGCAAACAAGCTCCATCCCTCCCAAAAGAGGAGCATTTCTGGGGGTGGGAGGTGAGGAGCTGAGTCAAGGGCTTCTGGCAATTGTTATCAGCCTCTACTCCCACAAAACAGTTTGACCACAGCTTTTAAGAAAATGCGCAAATTCGCCCGTGTTTACTGCTCTCTGTCCTCACCAGTTAGAGTGCCTCCTCCTTGGAGATGCTCAGCCTGTGCTCACTGCATCCTTTTTTATACAGCCAGTCCTTCAACACCCCTCCTGCTTAGCCATACACTGAGCATATCTGCCAGCAGCATCATAAGGATTTGCTAACCTAGTGCAAGAATCCCCATTTTCGGATGGCTTCTAGCTGGAAGAAACACCCACCCCTTTATACAAAACCCCAAAGACTTGCTATTGCTCACACAGACGTGTCCCATGACAAATAGGAAGGAAAGCTAGGAAGAAAGACTGAGAGGATCTAAAGCCAATTTGTAGGCACCCTGAAATAACTTGATTTCTCTAGTATCCCGAGAGAACTCCTGTCCGAGACATAACATCACTCACTCTCATTTGGAGAAGTTTCTGCACGCAACAAAAATATCTCAGGCTCAGTAATGAGGCAAGAAATCGTGCTTACGTAGCTGAGCAAGTAACATCACTCAACTTCCCTGTCCTTGCGGCAGAAGAAAAATGATTGGAGAATAAATTAATCCTAATAAATGTAGGATTCTGATCAGGCATACATAACCAGCCGTGTGTCTGCAGGATGAACAATTGATGAAGTCATTGCTTCAAAGGTGCCTTGATGCAATTAGTCACTTGTAAAACACGCAACAGAGGAGAAAATCCCGCTCCTTTTGTTAAGGAGCATGAAAACACTCCGTGCATCGGAGTGATTTATGGGTTCCAGGGCAGCAAAATTAAAGCACGCGGCAATTAGGGTTGTTCTCTCAGTAGCTACAGGGATGAAAGGCAGAGGGAAGATGAGCGAGAGGATGGATGGGAGGCAGAAGGGCCAGATGAAGACAAGATGCCAACACCACATTTCTGAGCTGTTGGTTTTTACCAGGGATAGTTTCCCCTTTGCACAAATCATTGCAGGAGGAAGCAGGCTTCACATGTAAAACTGGTGCCACTGGAGATGAATCAAGTCATTAATCACGAGCATGAGTATCTGTAATTAGAGCTGCCGGGAGTCACAGGAGCAAGAGTGAAAGGCTCTAACAGGATTATGGACAGAGCTGGATTGTTTTATGGCTAATATTAGAGGATAAAGGGAATCTATCACGTGACCAGGGAGGTCAGCTGATGAGTGCTGGGGCGCAGGGAGGAAGGAATTTCCCATTTCCAACCCCAGCTTTGGCATCCACAGCACCATCTGCCCACTGAGGCTCACCCCAGCATCCTCCTTGCAGGGTACCCCAAGGGGAAGCGCCTTTCCTGCAGGCATCATAGCTGCCGGGGTGCAGGATCAGCCCACGGCCGAGGGAACTGGCTGACCCGGCTGCGCTGAAGCAGGGTCGGTGCCGGTGCAGCTCGGCATGTTCCCGACGAACGCACCAGCTGCTCGCGGCTGGAGGACGCAGGCAGATGCCGAGCAGCCGACCCCAGCGGCGCACAGCTGGGGCGAGCACAGCGCGCCTTTTCGGCTGTCTGTGGAGCCCAGCCATGCCCGGAGGACCCAGGCGACTTCCCCGTGTCCCCCTGCCTGGCTCACACGCTGCTCTCCAGCCCTGCTCCCAGCAAGCTCCGGCATCAGGATGGGACAGAGTGCAGGGGGGCAGGCAGAGCAGGCACCAGAAGAGCTCCCCAAATCCCAGGGAGGGGAACAAGCAGCTGCCCTCCAGGTCTTGGGGCCCCCGCGCCCCCCTGTAAGCAGTTATTGCTGCCCCTCTTAGCTCGTCCTTCAGGACTTTCAAAGAAAGCGCCTCAGCCTAAATAAGCAGGCAACGGGCTCACGGCTTTGTCCCAAGGCGGGTGCCAAGTCTGGGTTTGCAGTCGGACACTGTCCCGGGGGCTGGCAGAGGAGGCTCCAAGCTGCAGAGGGACCTCAGGTGAAGCCAGGACACCAAGGGGGAACAGTCCCCACGGTCACTGCGCGTTGACCCATCAGAGTCCCTGGTGGTGGCCATCTCCCCACCCATGACCCAAGGGCACTCTCAGAGAGCATTTGGCACACATCTCCCTGGGGCTGTGCACCAGGGGGAGCAGACCCGATGGCTTCTTCAGTGCCTCAGGGGAGCTACTGCTCCTGCTCGCCTTGGCCCCTGGCAGGATGGGCACACACTTGCCTGGGTTTGACACACTCCGGCTACCAAAAAGGTACCAAAGTTGCCTACAGGAGCTGGAAACTGAGAATCAAAAGTAGCCTGAAGCCAAGTGTAAAATTCTGTGGCTTCAGAAGAGAAAAAAAATCACAGTAAATATTAACTGTACATGAGTTTAGACTACTTGCTCTTAACTGGCTCTTCTGGAACTAGACTCCACAAACAATTTCTGGCCATTACTGCCGAGTGCCTCAATTTCCCAGGCTGCACAATGAAGTCAGTGAGATTTATCGATTTCCACAGATGACACACAGGATAAAGGAAAGCCAAGTATTATCTGTGACTGTGTACACCCCTCCTCTCGCACGTGTGTGCCAGAGGCACAGACGGGAGCGGGATCCCTCAGCCGCACCTGAACATCCCTGGCTCACCGGTCACCCCAGGGAGGTGTTCAGGGCTAGCACCCTCAAAATAAAATAAAATAAAGAGCGACCCTCATTAAAGCCAGCTAATTGACCTAGCTGCACAGGACCACGGGTCTCCAAGGGTGAAGTTCAGGTCTTACCAACGGATGTAAAATGCTCATGCTGGTGAGGCCAGGCCCAAGAGAGCCAGGCTGCTACGTAGGAACAGAAGCCAACGCCAGGCTCCGAGGCAGTATTTCCTATCCCAGCGTCACCCTGTTTTGTCAGGGTGAGTCATCAAACCACCATGAAAAACCTCGGGATTTCACTTCAATAGTCGTGACAGGAGCTTCCTTTATTAAATCAATGACCATCCGCTATCTGCTATCTCACTGTTAATACAAAGGAACGAGGGCTGGAAGCAGCGCCGCAGCCCGGTGCCGGGAGCCAGGTCTGTGTCAGCAGAACTCGTGTCCAGGAGCGCTCGGGGCTGCTCCCAGACCAGCATGCAGGAGCAGGAGGAGACATCGCCCCACGCGCCACACGGGTCTCAGCACAGACACAGTGGATTTCCCTTCTCCAGTACCCCTCGGGATGCTGCTTCAGTGCAGCATTTCTAATCAGTACAGCTCTGAAATACTCGGGTACAAGCTTATTTCACTAGCTTTGACTGGACCAACATGACATCCTTCCTCACACACGCCTCTCACATGGGAGAGAAGAAAGCGTGCACTTGCATGCTCACTGCTACAAGTGGTCCCCTGGTCCCCTCTGGGGTGCATGAAGTCCTTTCCCCTGACCAGCACGACACTGGCTAGCAAGGAGGAAGATCTTGCTCTGTCCAAGTGACACCAGCTTAGAATATGAAGCTGTTTCTATCCCAGGGTTCCTCATGACATGATGCCCGTTTAGGAAAATAAATAAATAATAATAAAAAAATGATGTTTCTCTCCTGCTAGCAAGCCACAGCAGCAGGTCATCACTGCCCACCCCTCCCTATGGCAAAGGAGAGGTCATGGTCCTGTTCTCTGGAAGAGCAGGATTACATGGGTGGAAAGAGTTCAGAGGCAGTCGCTCCCAGCAAAGACCAAGTCAACCTGATGCTGAGATAAGACCGCTCCTTGACCCCTCCACGCAGGCCCCATCAGTGGGAACGCTGCAGAATATCCACTCTATCCCTCATAACCCAAACTAGCCACAGCCGTATTTCCTATTTTGTCTCCATAACCTAATCTGACCCCCTCTGGGGTCTCCAGATTAATATCTGAGAAAGCTCACAAGTCCAATCACCCAATTACAGGGAGGAAAGGTTTATCCTATCCAAACAGCGTGAAATGTAACATAGACCCAGCTGCCCCCTCCCTCCTGAGAGCCAGATCTCAATCCCTAGCAAGCTGAACAAACTGGGAAGGGGTCACAGGGGAGATGGGGAGGGTCCCTCCCTACTCCTGTATCATATGAAACCTGCAGGAGGAGCAGCTATTTTAATTGGCAAATCCCCCGACTCAAGGCTTAATCCCTCTCCATTTATGCTTAACTTCCCTCATGCCAAAGCAACATGGGGAACAGACGAAGTGCTCCACCTTGAGCCACAGCTCAACAAGAGCAGCTCATAGCGCCTTGGTGAAGGGGGAGGTGGGAGACAGGAGATGATGCTCCTCAGGGCACGTGGCATACCCAGCCCAGCAGCCCTGATGCTGGCATGGCAGAGCAGGCAACGGGCGGGATCACAGCTCAGAACAACTGCAACGTTCCAGCCAAGGCTCACTTACCAGCCTTGCTTCTGGGACCGTCCCCAGAATACCTCCTGCACTGCGGTTAAGAAGCTTCAAACAGGACGTGACAGGTTGTCCCAGTGCAGCCTTTGTGGCTCCCCGATCTCTTTCCTATCCTTATTTCTTTCCAGAGAAGTCTGGAGGAACGCTACCTAACTTTCCAGACTGTATTTCAGCCACCTGACAAAGCTGAACACACACACACGGGAAACCCCAACAGCAGCCAGAGGACCAGAAAGCAGATTCACCACCCCATCAGGATCTCATCTCCGGCTTTGGTTAGAGAGGGGAACGTGCAAAACCTCCACGATGATCCTAACCTGGCAGGGAACGCCAGTCTGGGTGTAATTCAGAGCCCATCCAAAGGGAAGCCCCATGTGCATAGCAGCAATCACACCCAACCTTCCTCCCGGAGCAGGGTCGCATTGCATCCACAGGTGCCCCACAGCCTAAATTTTCCAAGTCTCTCCAGGCTGCATTGCCAAGCGCCAGCTCTGCAAACACAGACTGAGCTTCCCTCCAAATTCCAGTCACAATTTATTGACTAGACAGGCTTTTCTAATCAATAAAGGCTCCTATGAAAAGGTTCCACTGACGTGCGTTCACATGCCATGATCAGTCCAACCATGTTAGCAGCCTTCTCTTCTGATGCTTTCTGACAAGACGGATTTGTGGCCTTGACTTTTCCAGATCAGGAGAAACTTTATCCTAGGGGATAAAGTTACAGACTAGTAAAAAACCTCCATGCCTGGCCTCATTAACTGCCATTTAAGAAGTTCAGAGCCTTCTCTGCTAGCAAGGAGCACTACAGCTGTCCTTTGCCGGGCGGGAGAGGTAGCTCTGAGCAGACAGCACAAAGCCCTTGGCAAACACCGCGCTCTTCAAGCGCACGGCACACTCGTGGCACCATCCAGGCTGCTCCGTCCTCCGCGGTCAGCGGGGAGCCGCAGGCAGTCCCAGCTCTCCACCTATGAAGGGATTGGGGAGAAAGCGAAGAGAGTGCCCGGTTCTGTCCAAAAGGGGTCCGGGCAGATAAAAATAGAAGCCTGGAACAACCATATGGAAATGTGAATTAATGAAATATTTCAGCAACTGACTCAATTCTAATCGAGAGCTGAGAACCCTCCACCTCCCCTTCTGCTTTCCAGGATACAGAAATGACACTGGTAGGTGGAAATAACTACAGCTGTCCCAGTGGGAGAGAAATCAGTGCTTCACAGTGAGTGTAATGGCCAAAATTAAGCACTTGCTTGGTGTTATTACACAACACATCCCAGGAAGCAGCTTCCAAAAACTTGACCTTCTCTTCAAAGGCTTCTTTTTGAATCAACTTTCCTGTTGCTAACAAGTGAAGTGGATTCAGTGCTCCAGTAAGGTCCTCTGGGAGTTGAAAACATCTTTACCCATGTGCTGGTTACAGAGGAGGCAGAAGCAAAACAAGTGTCCGCACAGCAGCCCTGGCTGCCCAGGCTCCCTGCACCCCAGCGTTCACAGGGGAAGCTCTGCTGCATTTCCATCCCCAGCACATGAGCAAGCCAGTCCTCACCAAGGGGTGGTTATCATCAGCCAAACACCTGCCCACCCCGAAACCCACTGAGGTCCACCACACAGGTCCCCAAGGAGCAAGCAGGTAGGGACAACCGAACACTGAGTATGAGATTGGCAGTGGTGGATCACCAGCTCCTGACCACCATCAGGTCTTTCTCTACTCCCGTGATGTTCAAAGACCCTTCTGAACGTAGGTCAAACACACAGATGCCCCCCACAGAGCTGCAGAAGAACTGCTCTCCTGAAACCAATGGAGACTGTGGTTTCTTTTTCAAGCCTCAGCTTGTGATCCACCAGCCGCAGAGCCTGTGTCCCCTGGGCCAACTTAGAAACCAAAAAATCATCCACAAACATGGCACCTACATCAATATAGAGAGAGCTTTGCCTCCCAAGGGCTTTACAGAGACAGTCAATATCATCCACACAAGATCACTAGCATCTTTAACAACAACTGGTTTAAACACTAAAGCCTTAATATCCTCCACTCTTTGTTGGCATTAATTAAAACCCTAGATGTTCACAAATTTACTGACCTCAAATTCCTACAGCCCTTTAAGTGCAATGTCACCTCTTTGGTGCCCAGCCTGTTTGGAAGCCAGGACTCTAAAGATTTTATGGAGTGTAACTTGATTGTAAGGAGAGTGCACCGACTCCTTCCTGACAGGCACAGTATTTGTTCTGGCCAAATCATTTTTTCTCCTCTTCTTCCAGTCTGTAGCTGGCTTTCACATGACTAGCAGCACAGCTTGCACACAAGAGGGGTGTGGAAGTGACGGTTGCCATAGCTGTATCTATACAGCCCCAGCCACCCAGACACGTCAGAACGATGCTCTGAGAACACAGTCAAATAGTTATAAATAAGACACTCTCGAGTCTCTATTCGGAGCACAACTTGTAAGTGTACAAAACACTAAACCTTCTGGTTTGACCTATTTCACTTTCTTTTATAGAAGATACGGATTCAAAGACTCCTCTGCAGAACAGCAGTGTGCCGGAGAAGCCCGCAACGCCAGCAGGGTGACGTGCACAGGTTTTATATAACCATACCCTCAGCTTCTGCAAGTCGATCCACCTCGCCTGCTCCCCTGACACTCTCCAGCTCACCCGGTAGCTGTCCTCCATGTCACAGCCCTGCTGCACGTAGCCAGGCTGTGCTGGTATAACAGAGGGCTCCTCTGCCACCCAAACGGCTGAAGCCTGCATTCTCCTGCTCCGAGGTCTACGTGATCTCCAACAAGCTCATTCAGCAGCCTGTGCTTCTGTTCCCCTCCTTTCTTGGAGCACTACAAGCTGTTCTGGATGGAGGCTCTCTCTTCTTACAACTGCAGCCAATGCTGAGCAGAAGAGCCCCAGGAGCAGCCAGGACCCCCTCATGTTGTGAGAAATAATAAAGCTTGGAAGTCTCTGCCTAGCCCATACCTGTCCTTCTGGGACGTGGCAGCTCATGACCAACAGCAGCACTGCTGCATAAAAGCAAATGAGTGGGATACTCTGCAGTGTACTTTTTCCCCCACTAATACCCCACAATATCCCCAGCTGTTGACACACACAACCTGCAGAAGTGGCACCACAGAAAGGACAGAAGTAATGACAGCATAAGAGCTGAGCTGAACAGAACAGAAGGAACTGGGCTAGGACAGAGGTAGAGCCTTGCAATCCACCTTTTGTGACCTGCTAGCAGCAACGCAGAGGAAGCATGTTCTGGCAATGTGGCATTTCACACCCGCTGCCACCATCAACCGTAGTGACAGCAAGCACCACTTCTTTTCTCTGCATTTTCTCAGTTCTACCCACTTTGGTATTGGAACACAGGCAGGAGGAGATGGCTCCACGCCCAAGGAACACAACCGCTCGACACTGAGGGTCTAGTGCTGAGGTTAATTCACTGCCCAGCTCACAGGACCTCACGCAAGTCTTTTATCCCTGTGTCTTGGGTATTCCGTCATCTACCAAACGTGGGAGAGCCCCTTCCTACCTCAGAGCTCACAAGGTGCCATGGTGGCCATCTCCCTAAACCCCTCCATGACATCCAGGGCTGGGGGGCGCAGCAGGAGCTCCACACCATCCCATGGCCCCAGAGCTGATCCCTTGGGGAGAAAGAAGCACTTTTTGGAGAGGCCCCGATTATTCTGCCCACTTTGAGCAAGTTTCCTCTGGGTGCACGGGAGCAGGACAGGTCAGTGCCACCCGGTGCTGGCACCCTGCTCACGGTTCCATTTGCTCTCGCTGCTGTGGATGAGGTCAGCTTTCATTCAAAGGGGGGAAAAAAGGTGCGAGATGGCTGTGAGATGGAGCAAGCACCCTTGGTCCTGGTTTGCTCAGCTCCTCGAGGAGAAGCTGCAACCCATGGGAATACATTGGATTATCAGCTTTTTGTGGAACTGGTCCCCCAGTTTCCACACTGGAGCAATGGGGAGGGGCTGCAGGATGGGTCTCCGAAGGCAGTGCTGGGAACAGGGAGAAGACGATGCTGGCACAGGCTGTTCTGGTGCTGGGGACCAGGAGGCTGGGCCATGGGACACTTCGGGAGGAGGCATCCAGAGAAACAGCAGCACTGGCCGGGCACTGCAGGAGGAAGCCCACGGCAGGAATCCCCCATCAGCCTCTCTAAAACCTCACCAAGGAGAGGAACATTGAGAAAGGGACAGAGGAGCTCACAGAACATCACAGCTGCGACGCAGTCACCGCCCAAAAAGCGACACCAACCCTACACTGCTCGTGGACCCCAACCCATCACACAGCCAAAGCCCACCGCTCCCTCCTCCCCCAACCCCGCTGTGCATGCGCTGCAAGTACATTTAAAGCACTTTTTATTTTTAAACCTTTGGCTAACGCTGTTATTTTTGCCCCCAGACTGAACAGCCGCCCCACCACGGTGAGCGGGAGGTGGGATTAGCGACATTACACCATCGCCCCCCTTGCACCCAAGCAGGACTGGCCATCAAGGAGCCTTTCATTGCTGTGACCCCTGAGCCACAGAGCCCGGCCGGTCCCCTCCTGCCCACTAAGCCCCACACTCACTGCATCGGTGCCCCCCGCCACAGCACAGAGCAGCTCTGCCTGCCCTGGCGGCTGGTGCATGTGCCGAAACACCAGATCCAACACAAAAGCCCCAGAGCCCCCCCTTGCACCACCCACATGAAATCCCCCATGGTGGAGATCACGGTTGAGGTCTGACCTCCTGGGTGGAGACCTGAAGGTGCTCCAGGTGCTGGTAAGCTGCACATGGGTCTGCCTGCTCCCACCCACGGCCGAGGATTTCACCCTTCGTCATTCAGATGTGCCTGGGGGCAGGATGCACCGCACTTGCACAGACTGGGACACGCGTACGCATGGAACAGAGGCGAGGAGGAGGAGGGACCACGGCCAACGCCAAGCCAACCCTCACCAGCCACTGCCTGCACCAGCTGAAGCTCTCGGCAGAGGGGTGCAAGGCACGGTAAGGGGAACACAGCATCAGAACCCAGCCTCCCAAGCCCAAAAGCAGGGTACGTGGCCTTCCGTCCTTCTACCCATCCTGGCTGGAGGATGCAGCGCTCTATGTGCAAGAACATTTTACATGGCGGGGCTCAGCTCTCGCCGGGGACCTTCTAAATTAGGCCACCACAACAAGCACTGGTGATAACCCAGGTCCCTCGTCCGATACAGGCAGGGACATGGCCTAGCTATGGCAACCAGGACTGAGAAATAAAAAGCACTTTGCTCGGTGGTCACGTTATCCCCTCGGCCCTCCCCCTCAGCCCCTTTGGAGCTTCTTAACTTCAGAAATCTTCCTCCAGAGGAGTGTTGGAGTGACAGAAAACATTTTCCAAGCCTAATATCAGTTCCAGATGTTCACAGCCATTTCAGTTTGTACCTCACCCTGTAAAACACATTTCTCTCTCTCTCAAGTGCAGCGCCTGCTTCGTCCATGACATAATGCGCTGGCGGCCCGGCCGCGCACACACACACGCGCTTGCGCCCTCTTCGAGAGCCTCATGTTCAAACAAAGAGCATCACTCAACTACAAAGCCGTCGCACACATGGAGTTATGAGTAATTTCCACAAGTTTTAATAAACAGTTTGGGATGTAATTGCTCTCCGTCTTCTCTGCTGGCTCCCGAGCAGAGAGCCTCTCTCTCCCCGCGCTGTGGTGTTGAAAGCGTGGTTTGTTTCGCACACAAGTTCACCTCGGGAACTACTCCTATTAGCATCAGATGGTCCAAGGGCTCTGTATTTCCAAGCACCAGTAAGAAGCCTCTTTAAAAACCCCATCCATCCAGGGGCAGCTGACCCTCACCAGCTCCTGGCTGCTTCCGCCCCAGCCCAGGAGCGGGGGATGCGCATTCGACCAGCCTCCAAACTTGCTCCTGACTCAGCTCCAAGAAGAAGAGGAGCAAATATTTTCTGGCTCAAGGGAAAAGCTTCATCCTCCAGTTGCAAAGCAAAGGGGAGGCCAAGGAGGTTTGTAAGTATGAGCCTGAAGGCTTTTTGCAGGGGGCAGGAGGGAGGCAGAAGGCAGGGGCCAGGTACCATCTAGAACTGAAGCTTGCCACAGGGTTGAAGAGCAGGTTGGCACAGCCTTAGCCATGGATCACAATAAGAAATGGCTACAACTGTAATAAAAAGACACACAACCACAAACAACCCACATGCTTAAACACAAGAGATCCATGGGATGAACAGCGGCATCCTCAGGAGCCCTTCATGCCCTGCAAGATCCTCCCAGCCCAACGCTGCCAACGCTCTGCAAACACCCAGGGTGCACCTCCCAGCAAGGGGAGCAACCCGCTCCTACCTGCCAGGGGCCACAAGACTGGCAGGGAAGGAAGATCCGACAATAACCCATCAAAAGCCCTCCAAATTTCACTTCCTGCAACCCCCTCCCAAGGCTTCCCCCTTCTAGGGTTGATTTCATTTTAATAATTTTTTTGTGGATGCTGCTCAGATATGATGGAGACATGCTGTCGTGTGACGGTGGATAATGGTGGTGAGGGAATACCCAGGGTAGGATTTTTGGACAGGTGAAGCACGGTACCAAGCCTTTGAGAGCTGTAGCAGCCAGCGTCTCTGCAAACCTATGCAAGGTACTCGCAAGAATCAAGTCATCTGGCATTAGGGGCCTGTAGGGTAAGAAAGGAATGAAGGAAGGAATGTTGTTTGGTTATAAACAGCATAGAAAAAAAGGAGAGGCTTGGGATTGGCTTTTCTCTTTAATTGTTAATGGGGTCGTTCTGTCCTGAACAGTCCCCCAGAGTGGGTAGAGGGGAGGGCAGCTCCTCACAATGAATTCAGTCACCTGTCAAACACATGGCAGTCATAAAAAGAAAATAATAATAATAATCTGCGTTTCCTCCTCTGGCTGCCAGGCAGAGCTCCAGCCACTTCAAAGGAGCAACCTCACGTTTCCCTGGTCTGGCCTCACCTGACCAATGTGTGAGCAATCTGGAATCCCCATCCTGAACACAGCGCTTCGGTGGCTTGTTTTCTTTCTCCGTTATAGGAGCGAGCCCCTCCAAGATAAAGGGCAAGCCTTCTCCCACGCCAGGAAACTAGAAACACGACCCTGCGGCCATAGCCCCACTGGGCAGCTCTGGAAGCGGATGCTGGCAAGAAGGTACAGGAGGAAGTTTCTCCAGGGTAGGACTGATGTACGAGCAACAAAGCAGAGCTCCTTCTCAGGGGGGCTCCACAAACACCTGGGGCCTCTGAGGATGTGGGGATCTAGCTCTCTCCAGCGGACAAAGTCTAGCTCTTTCGGAACAGAAGTTTGGATCTGATGGTAAAAGGGGCCACAGAAGCGCCAGCCCTGTCCCCACATTCAGCCTGGTCCTTGCAGACAGCCGGGACATGCACACCTTGCCCCAAACTGACCTAGCCCCACCTTTAAACAAAGGAGGTTTTTAAACACCCAGTCCACGAGCCCTCGGCAATGCCTCGCTCCAGCTGTGGGTGGAAGCCTTCTCCTAAAGCCCCCCCACCTAGTACTGCCAGCACCTGGGGGAAGGGGCCCTCTGCAAAAGGCAGAGCTCTGCTTCAGCCAGCAACAAGCTGCCTCCGGCATCTCACAGGAACCACTTTAACGAGCTAAACCCAAAGTCCTTGAGCAAAAAGCAATAAGAGGTTTTGCTTGGTTTTCTAAGCAGCAGTAGCATCACACAAGGCCTCCAGTGATATTTTCTGAAATAAATCATTGATTCACTCAAATCCAACCCTGTCCTTCACATCCCTCCACCTTGCCCAGCAGCTCCTGAGGCACGTTTTGAATTGCTGACAAAGCCTTTGCAGGGCACAGAGCGCTCAGCCCAAGCCTGAGCTGGAATCTGAGCTCCAGCCCAGGGAAGGTTCAGGTTCCCCTGGAGAAGTTATGTGCTGCTTAAGCAATCCCTCTAAATATCGTGCGCTTCAGATTGCTTTGCTAGCTGCGCAAGGTAACTCAAAGTGTCCTTCCAACTGCTGGCACGCAATCCCCACTCACCCGAACACACCAGTGCAGCCCTTGGGCTGCTGGGGGCTGACCTTCCCCCTGTACCTACCACCCTGAAGCATTTCAGACCGATAGATCAAACAGTTGTTTCACTCAAGACCTCCAGCTCTCTGCTCTCCTATCCAAAAAAGGCAAATCATTTCCTCCCGCCACGCTGCATTTTTGTTTTTTCCCTTCCCCTCCCATGTCCGTCTCAGCAGAAACCTTCAGAAACCTCTCCTGGAGGTTTCAACGCCACACCAAACACCTCCATTCTTTGCACCTCCCTGCACAGAAGCAGCAGCTCCTCCGAGGACACCCCACAAGGCTCTGGACAGCACACACCGTTGTGCACCCTCCAGAGCGCGTGGAGCCAGCCCGCAGCAGCATCACCCACCTGTGTAGAGGTCCGTGTCCGTGTACTCATCCACCTTCTTGTGGTGCAGGACGTAGTCGGACACCTTCGTCCCGATAGCAGGCTGCACGTCCAGCCACTCCAGAGAGACCACGGTGCTGGAGGGCTCCACGCTGGGGGACAGCCGCAAGCTGGGCAGGACAGAAACCAAAGAACACATCAACTCCCTTTCCAGAGGGAATCCCCTCTACAAGCAACACAAGCCCTAGCATTGCTCATCTTCATACACAGGGACGTGCACACAGACCACGAGGACAGGGGCATGAAGGGATAGCAGGTAGGTGAGCACAAAAGGAAGAAGCTTCCAGCTGAAGGCCAGCTGGGTGCAGCCTACTGGGGTGGCTGTCCTTACCTCCCAGCTCCTGGAAGAGCCTCGTGCAACCCCAAATATCCTAGCTGTAGGAGGCTTCATCTGCTGGAGCTCAAAAGCCCCACAGGGAACTGAGGACCAGCTGCCCAGGAGCAAGAGAGCAGGGGAGGACCCAGCTCAACCTCCACTTAGCCCAGCAGGGCTGAGTCTGTGCAAAGGGAGGGTCCAGGCTGCACTGCGAGGGAGCAAAGAAGGGGCAGGTGTGGCTGTGAACTTACCCAGCTGCAAATGAGCAAGCCTCTGATGGGCGTGAGCAAAAGCAAAAGCAGGGCAGCTGTGCACAAAGTGCTGCTTGGATTGGAGACCATGTGGGCACGGGGGCAGGCAGAGCAGCTTCGGGCTGCTGGCTGTGCTAGCACAAAGGGACTGTGCTGCACGGGGGTAAAGAGCAACAACCACGGGGCTACGGAGTGTCCAGCTCCACATGTATAAGCATGTTTGTTGAACTTGGGATGGGAAATGAATCCCCTCTGAGGATATTGGCTCGCTAAGAAGGTGTTCTGCTCCTTGTGGATCACTGGAGCCAGTCTTCCTGCTTTCTCAGCTAATTCCCCATCAGTTTGCTCCTGATTTGCTCTTGCTCTGACAAGCCACAATGAATTGTACCGTAATTCCATTTCTTTCAGCATTTGAAATCCCATTCTACAAGCCCTGCTAATCAGGTGATGAAAATCTGTGAGGAAACCTTCCAGGGCCACAGCCGGAGCCAGGATATCCTAAAGGCATCAGTCAGGCAGCGAGGCGCCCTGGACCGCAGCCCTGGGCTCGATGGTGCGGGGCAGGAGGTGCCCGAGGGCTGAGCCGCATCCTATGGGACAGGGGCTGGGGACCGCGGCCGTGGGGGCTCGCAGGGATACGTACACGGGCTGCGGGAGGGGGCTGCAGTTCGGGAGTCCGTTCTCGTCAAAGGCGTTGAGGTCGCACCTGCACCAGTCTTCGATCACGTCGCCTTTCCCCGAGCACCAGTATGAGCTCATCAGGGCGCCCTTGAAAGCCTGCCGTGAGAACGGAAAGCGTGAACGTGCGTGCTAAGGACGCGGGGAAACGCAGCCAGCAGCTCGGCTGCGCGCTGCTGAGCGTGGGCTCTGGGAAATGCTGGGGGGGTCCTCCCTGCTCTGCCACCGGCTCTCTGCGTGGCCCTGGGTGAGTCATTTCACCTCCGTGGGCTTTAGCTTCCTCACCCGCGGGTGCTGCTTTTGGGGTGGGGATTGGAAGTGTCTGCACAATGTCCCGTGCAGAGGGCAGCTCCTGTGATGGAGGACCAAGCTGCCCCAAGAAATGCAAACACGAGCCCCTTGGTGACACAGGACATCATGTCCAGGGTACCTTTACACTGCTCTTGCAGTGAAACTTTTCCACATGTCCATCCCACAACTGTTTCTGACCCCATGAAGCATGAAGTGATTCCATAGTACAGACCACTTCCATCCCTCTCCTATGGCGTTACTCATGCTGCCCTCCTGCAAGCAAATTGGTGCTTTATTCACTCCCATAAGGAATATTCTCAAGAATATTCCCTCGCCCCATACACTGCTGTGGTTCAGACCAAGAGGTTTTACGGCAGCTTCTCCCGCTCCCCTTTGCCTGCCTCATCAGCATCGCAGGCAGCATCTCCTCCCGCACACGAGCACAGCCAGAGGTAAAACCGACTCTGCTAGGACACCCACAACACCATCCGTTAAAACAAACCTCTGTGTGATGCTTTTAACCTTTTGACATGCACATTTCGGGGCCGGAGTGCCTTCACTGACCCTCCTTCATGCCCGGCAGCCTGGGCTCGGCCCCGCGCCGCAGCAGCGTTATTCCGCCCATGCAACGCTGCGGGAGCCGCAGCCTGCGGATGCCTGGCCCCGGCGATACCGCCCGCGCCGCCAGGTCACGCCCTGGAGATAAAACGTGCCCTTTGAGGGGACAGGGACAGCTCCAGTGGATGTGGCATTTAGCAGAAAACTATAGGAAAAGCGCCGTCCCGGGGACATTTATGAAAAGAAGAGGTATAAATAGAGCCTGACGTCAGGACTGCTATTGTTTGGGGTTGTGTCACTTTCCCCAAACACACCAGCACCTTTAAAGAGGCGCCTGCCTCTGCGATACTTCTGCTTCCAGACAATTACAGAATGGAAAAAAAAAAAAAAAGGGGAAGGAAAAAGCACTGAAAGAGAGAAAATGTGATGTTATTTTGTTCTTTAGAATGTAATTAAAGCACTGGGCTGGAAAGGGAATCATGAAGTAACAGGAGAGCATGGAAGGCAGAAAGGAGTTTATCTGGCACACGGCTAAATGGGTGCGGATGCAAGTCTGTAGAGATCGCTAGGTCTGTGCGGGACAGAAACAGAAAGGGCCACAAGAGCCTTCCCGTGCTCTCTCAGGGACTGCAGAAGGCACCGAAGCCCCGTGTCACCCGGGTGGATGCAGACGGCAGGCAGCGGCCGTGCTGCCTTGGCGAGCTCACGCACTCTGCACGCACCGCGGGCAGTGACAACAAATGAACCAGGTCATACGAAAAACATAAAAGATGATAAAGATGGGCAGTGGATGCTCTGTCAATAAGGGTCTGGAGAACAGGGGTAGGGACGGCTCCTCTCCCCCATGCCCAGCCCAGAGCCCCAGCCCCCTCCAGAGGCCATATGGGGTGTCCGGAGGGTCCCTGTGGGGATACCCAGGGGAACGTGTCCCACCCCATCAACCCGTGTGTCCCCCATGCGTCTGCCTGCTCCCTCTGCCCTGCTCCATCCCCATCACCTGCACGGACATGCGCTGTGCCACCTCCTCTGTCCCCGTGAGCTCGCTGCCTGCAGCGTCCTGTCTCCCTGCCTGGTCACGGCAGCAGCCTGGCACTCGCTGCACTGTCACACCGGTGGCACCACTCAGCTGTCACCCTGTCCCCAGCCCCACCGCACAGCACGCTCCCTCCCTGGCCACTAACCCCCTGCACAACCCCCAGCCCAGGGGAGAAATCCCACCTGCCCCATCCATGCCCTTTTGCCAAATCCAAGAGTCAATGCTTCCCTTCTATTTTTTTTCATGCTAAGTGCAACGCTGGATGAGCAATCCCCTCCGTTGCGCCTGCCCAGCCTTACCCACATTTTAATTAGATCCTGCAGGTACACAGCCGCCATCTGCCTTGTGTCAACCTTTGCGCAAACGAGGTTAGCTAATCGATGCGTCCTTCAATTGCACTCATTAGGGTGAGCGCACCTACGCGCAGTAACAGGGTTACCGCGAGCTCCGCCAGCCCCTGCTCCTGGCTGCAGCCTCCGACTTCCCGACGTTTGCTAATGGAGGAGCAGCCGGCCGACCGGCACACGCCGGGGCTCGGCCTCCCTCACTGCTCAGCGGGTGCCCAGCCAGGCATTTTCAGGGTTTTCCTGCATAAAAGGGTAGGGAAGTGGCAGGAACAAACTGAGAGGGCAATAGGTAAAATCGTGCAGAAAGAAGCTCCTTGCACGTGGAGCTCTCGACAACGCTCACCATTGCTTTAGGAGGCTCTGTGCTCTCCATAGGGACGCCTGCCTGCCCCTTGGGGATGCTCACTGGCCCCACAGAAGCTCCAGGCACAAATGGAGGGTCTCAGAGAGCTTTGGGAACTCTGTCCATAGTCCTCCCAGCCCTGAAGCTAAGGGTAGTTCATACCAAACCCACGCTTCCTTCTGTTACCTCCCCATAGCCTCGTCCAGGAGCCCAATGGCAGAGGAGGACCAAGAGCAATGGACAGAGGATGCAGCGAAGGTGCCGAGATCTGTCCTGCGGGCAGCTGCAGCCTTAGGGGGAGCTGCAACCAGAACCCGCGGGCACCTCCCTGCCCTGCGGTGGCCGAGGGCCGCCTTCCCCTCCTGCCTCTGGCACCTCCAGCCGCGAGCAAACCCCTGCTGCATCTCCTGCCCTCCCCTGCTGCTGCTGCTGCCTTGCTCAGCAGCCTGCAGCCCCTGCTCCCTGCCAGGAGTTACAAGCCCATCTCCGACGCATCCATCTCCTCGGCAGATGCTTGGCCATGGTGGCTGCACCAAGGCGGCGAGCTGTGAAAAAGCACGGGGCTCCAGAATTGTGAAGGGCTTCCCGGGACCGGCTCTGCCTGCCGGAGGTGGCAGCAGCCCCCGGCAGCGCTGCCGTGCCCCGCGCTCCCCTGCTCCTGCCAACTGCTCCCCGGCATCTCAACGCCCCTCTGTGCCCTAAGGCAATTTTATCTTTCATTTAAAAGTATCCAAATTGTATTGTTTCCCTGTGAGTCAGCCCATTTAGTTTATGTCCTTCAGTGCCAGAGGGGAAATTTATGAGATGAGAAACTGGCTCGAAACGTTTATTTTCTAGATGACGAGTCATGCCATTAGATATATAGCATTATGAATCATAGGAACAGCATCTAATTTGCTCTTAAAGGTATAATAGGTCTGACTCCCCACACCCATACACACACATATATTGGATTGATAGTTCCCCCATAGGATGGCTAGTTCATTTGTTTTGACACGAGCAAGACTTACAGGACCATAAAGTCCCATCTTACCATAAGTTAAGCCTATTCATAAAAAAAATATTAGGAAATGAATGATCAGCTAAGCACATTTATCCTACACTCGACTGCATATGGATCTTTCTCCTGTTGTTATTTGTGCTCAGGGGGAGGCCATTTGGCCCCGTTTTATAGCTTAGACGCTCTGCAACGAATAGGGAAGAACATTTCCTCTTTGTCCTCTGTTAGACCTGGCTGATGGAGGGAGAAGCATCGAGTTATTTCTGACCGTGGGTTTTCTGTTGACATCCCTAGAGAGAAAAATTATAGGACATGAGGAACATTGCTGATCAGCATTTGCAGGACTCTGCATGCAGCACGGAGGCTGTTGTTTCCAGATGGGGTACTGGAAAGGGTGTGCACTCGGTGCTTATCTCTCTTTGAAGATCTGGTCTTTTCCACGGCTGATAGGGATACAAAAATCTGGCCCAACCATTGCTTTACATCTACATTTCTTTGTGGCTGGTATGCACACCTCGGTTTCTGGTAGAATTAAAAAGGAAATTCAGGGAGATGATAAAAAAGAAAAACAAAAAAAACAAAAAACCACACAAAAACAAGCAGGCAGGCTGGCCATAGACATGCTGCAGATACCCCAGATGAACACGAAGCTGGTGATTTGGTACATTGTGGGTTTTGCACTGGTTTCCCCAAATGCTTTCTCCGGAGGTTTTTGTTTGTGACCATTGACCAGAGCTCCCAGGTGCTGCCATGCTCCATGCAGCCTGTAGATTACAGCAACGCTGACTGTTCATCAAGGGAAAGAAGAGCATGGGATGCAGGCATTTCACAGCCTGAACGGGATGCTATCCTGACGATAGGTGGCTGGAAGAAAAGCTTTCCATGCTCTTCCAGTGTGGCTCAGCGCAGCTCACAGGAGATAAACACTGCTCCTTAATAGCCCAGACATCTTTGAGAGGAGGAAAAAAACAAAAAGGAGAAGGAAAATGAAGGATTTCCCAGGCCAGAGACTCTTTCCAGGATCATGCAGTTCGCGTCTGAAAGTCTGCTCCAGGTTCACAGCAAAGGAGGATGAAGTTTCCCTGCTGCTGTTGGCAGGTGATCTCATCTGCTGCTGCTCACACCCTGCCTGCCTCCGGCTGCCGGTCCTGGGGGAGCAGCATCACCAGCACTTCATCCCGGGCATGCTCTTCAGCGCTCTGCCGGAAAGGTCAGGGTGCTGGAAGGGACCCAGGGTGGGTAGCATCCTGGTTTCTGTTATTTATGGGAAGCGAGGGAGCAGCAGAGGACACTGTAAAACCTGGCAGTGGGGGAAAATGAAAGCTTTCGTAGCGCAGGGAGCGTCCTGTCCCGGGGAGCCAGCTCCGCTTTCACACCTCGGCTCCAAGGCTCCCCATTAGAGCAGTCGGGGTGGTTACAATGCCTCTATTCTTCCCCTTGCTAACGCGAGTCGGATGTGGGCTAGAGCTGCATCAGGATGCACAAGTGCTGGGCTTTGGCGTGAGGAGGAGGACAGCCAATTAACAGATATTAAAATAAAGCAAAAACAAACAAAAAAACCCAGACCAAAACAAAACAAAAAAAAAATCTCACCTCAACAATACAAACATTGTCCCCGTTCGCTCTGGCTCCCTTTCAGTTTTGGCAGTGGAAAAAGAAATCACTGGCACCAGCTCCCCGTGCCTTCGGAGGCTGCTCCGGAAAAGACACAGGGAGGGACAGCGCTCCCCGTGCCGCACTGAGGTTGGGCTCTTTTCCCCCGCTCTGCCCGGCAGGGGCCGCGTCCCCATGTCCACACAACAGGGACACACAGAAAGCTCCTTGCCCTGCTGCTGGAGAGCAGCAATGGCAAGCTGTGTCCGCACAAATCAGGGTGGGCTCCCCCTCACCCCGACGAGCGGGCAGTGATGGAGGTCTGAGGGATGTGTTTCACACCGTTATGGGCTCTTAGATTGTCCCTCCTGGTAATTTGGTGCTGGTGTAAATGCACGGAGGTGCTCCATGTACACGGCCAAGGTAAGGCTCCATCGCACACCATCCATATGAACAAGTACAAGACAAGCTTGACCCTGGGATCTGACCAAAAACCACCAACAGGAGATGTCAAAGCCATCTGCACTTCACACTTCTGCTGAAATGCAACCATCAGGGCAAAGCGTGCATCCAGTAAGGGCACGGAGATCAGCCGGAACCAAGGGGGAAAAGCGACACCGCCCTCCGTGCCTCTCCAAAACCACTGCCACCACGTCACCACTGCCCGTGCCTCTGCTCCAACATGCGCACACTGCTGGTGCAAACGCGTGCAGGCAGTGAAGCAGCTCCCGGCCATGCAGAGAGCCCCAGCAGGGTCCCAGCCACGTGCCGGGCACCTGTCGAGGTGCATCCCGACCAGCCCCGTGCTCCCTCCACGCCGCCAGCTGGGCTGGGTGCGCTGCAGGGAGGCTGTGGCTGCAGATCAATGCTGAAATTACTCATTTTTCAAATTAAATGAAGGTCCTAGGGGTCTTCTAAAATCCAAGCTCAATGTCCATTTGTCTCCTTAAATAAAAGCAATGGGGTTTCAAGCCCATTTCCCACTAGGAGCAGGATAAATCTCTCCCGCCTGCCACCCTCTAAGCACTTCTGCAGCTGCTCTGCGCGAGCCATGGGGTTTTTGTGTTTGTTTGTTTTGGGGGAAAGGGAGGAGGGAGAACTGTGCGCAAACCTGATGGACCTCGCTGCTGAAGGCGCCCGCCCCTGCCTCCCCCCAGGTCTCGGTGCCGTGTGCGGGTGGAAGGGATGGGGAAGCGGGCGGCCCCGCTCCTCCCGCTGCCTCCCAGTGCCTCCCGGCTCGCCTTCCCGCAGCTGATTCCAGGGGACTCAGAGGCTTGCAGGATATGCGAACCTGCTGTCTCCTCTCTCGGTGATTATCGTGGAGAGCTGGGCTGTTAGTCAATCACGCAGCTGCACGGAGCCGAGAAGTCAAAGAAGCAAAACGGTGAGAGCGATGATACTGCAGGCTGTGCCTCCTTCCTCTCCCAGCTCACGCTGAACTGGGGGCTGCATGGGGGATTCTCCACCATGGGAAAGGAGAAAGGGAAACCTACCACGCTGTCCATATCCCCCTCCTCAACGTGCTGCTGGACACGGGCTTCTCTGCGCCAGGACTCGAGAGCTGCGTTGGGCAGGAAGAAGCGCATGGCCCATCCCATGGGGTGAAGGTAGGAAGGAATATCTTGAAGGAGCAGTGAGGAGGAGGAAGGCCACCATAACTGGCACTCTGGCTGGGGTGACGTGCAGCTCTCCTCTCCTTTGGCTTCAGGACCTTCACTAGAGGGAAACCACACAGGGCCACCATGCCTCTCTTCTCTCTTGTTGTATGCACTAAACAGCATCCTGACCTCGAAGTGCTTGGGAGCATTTTTTTCAGCAGAAAGGCACAAAATGGGGCAGAGGCTCCTTGCGGTTGGGTCTGACCAGCCATGGACACGGGTGTAGGTTTCTTCCACAATCCTGTAGTGGAGAATCTCCTCCAATTTCATGTGGACATGGCAGCAGAGGGGTCATTGCTTTAACCACACCCTGGTGCCTGCACTGCTACAGAGCACAAGTGAAGCAGAAGAGAGATGTGGACTGAGAGCATCGATCAGCCGAAACATGATGCACTTTCCCGAGACCTCCAGTGAAGTCACCACCCTCACTCAAGTCTTTTTACATCTCCTGAGCTTATGTTGTTGGCATTTAGACTGAAGAGCAATGGATCTGTAATGGCAATGGTGCTAGAGACCAACCTGAGCTCATTTATCCTCACCAGCTGACCAGGAGCAGTGGAAAGAGGACTCCAGCACTACCTGCTCCAGCAAGAGGTCCTTCCTCTGGGAAACCTTCCTCCCACAACCACAGCAGTCATGATGGCTATGAGGAAGCCATCCAAAAAAGCTCTCCAAAAGCTACCTGGACTTTCAAACACATTTCCTTGGCCCACGCCTCTTCTTGCCTCCCTCCCCAAAAGCTTTGAGTTCCTGGAAGAGAGGCAGTTGAGATTGTCCAAGAGAACATTTGTGAAAGGGGAAGTCTGAAACACCGTGTGTCCCGGGATGGCAGAAGCAGCCTGGGACGTCCCCTGCCCCAGCACCGTCCCCAGGTATCAGTGACCGTGCAAGCTCTCCGACTCATGC
The DNA here is from genome assembly GCA_013399115.1 of Anseranas semipalmata. Taxonomy (NCBI): domain Eukaryota; kingdom Metazoa; phylum Chordata; class Aves; order Anseriformes; family Anseranatidae; genus Anseranas; species Anseranas semipalmata. The sequence goes on along the minus strand of VXAA01001508.1, from coordinate 1,797,670 downwards.
TGTTAAGCCACAGAGGGAAACGGGAATACTCCCTCGCAGAGGCTCAGTCTGTACAGCATTCACTGCGCACCAGGAGGAGCAGGGGGGCCGTCAGTCCCTGCAGCACCCTGCCCGGGGCACCCAATGCACTCGGCCACCCCAGTGCTGGGAGCGATGCTTGGGCAGAACCGGGGCAACGTCTCCCCCAGCTCTGCACCCGCAATGCTGGCGGCAGCAACTCCAGGCACTCACTGGAGCTGGCTCGCGCACCTTTACGCTGCCAGGGGCTGACGAGAGGCTTTGAACGGCCCTGCAACCGTGAGCCAAAACTCCCACTGATCGTCCACAACCGAGAGCTTCCTTACACTTAAGGCACAAATGGCTTCGGACAAATGTTCCCTGGGCAGCAAAAAGCAAAACCTGACTCCTGGACCCCTTCTGAATTTCAAGTCCTTGCTTCAAAGCAAGGAGAAAATAGCCGTTCCCAATTACAGGGAAATAAAGTTTTCCAACTTATTGCACATGGGCAAAGCAATATATTTTCACCTAATCTTTCTCTTGAAAATGGTCAGTTTCAGCTGAAATCAAACATGTATGCATACAAAAAAATCACAAATCAGCCCAAGGCAGACACTCAGCCTGGAAACTTAAATCCCAGCACTTAAAGTCTGGCAAGGTCATCAGAAACTGAGAACAAGGCCTTGTACATGAGGTAGTTGTAAATTTTAAAAAGTGTGTAACTCCCTGTATTGAGGTAGATGAAAAGACACACCTACTAAAAACTACGGGCAAAATTTCTTTACCTGTATCTTGCTTTATCTCTGCTGCTAGGCTTATAATGGAAAACTTCAATAGAACTTTACACGTTAGCATCCATATTGTTAATGACCTTCCCTTCTCTCTGTAATAATTAACTGTGTACATATATGCAAAGAGAAAGATCTTAATTGTNCCCCCCCCCCCCTTTCTTTTTTTCTTCTTCAATACCATGAGGGAATTGGGGTCTGATTGCAGTTCCCATAGGGTCAACATTTGCTCTGTTGATTATTATCTGCAGAAACGGGGAACAGCTCACAAGAGAGCAGTGAGCTGTGGCTGCTGTACTCAGAGGGGAGGGACATGGCCGGTGCCTGCGTGGTTCACGTCCCCAGACTGCAACCACGACGTCCCACCTCCCTGGATAAAGTGCTCCAAACTGCAATGTCCAAGTGCTCATCTCAGACATCTGCAAATTTTGTTTATGCCACAGGCAAATGCCACTCTGCCAGTGCCTGGGACCACCCCCAGACTCCAAACTGATGCTGGAAAAGGATGTTTCACCATCCAGACCTTACACCAGATGCTGCTTGCAGCACATACCCCTCGAGCATCTATCCTGGTGCACAGACCGAGGAAGCAGTTCAAATCAAGGGCTCTACGTCACGTTGGCAGTGGAAGCAGGCACGCCTGCTGGGTCCCCACCACGGAGGTGGTGGCTTCCCACAGCACGCAGCCTCCTGCCCTCTCCTCGTCCCTCTCTCTCCACAAGCCTGGCCCCTGTCAGCTCCATCTCCTTTGGAGAGGCCGTGGAAGCTTTGCCCCCCGCACACCCCTGGCCTGAAAGCTCCGGCACCCTGCCCTGTGCTGGCACCAGGACCAGAGGTTGGCACAGCAGTGGCTGCGAGCTCCTCCTGCAGTGACAGATGGCAGCCACCAGGCACAAGGACTTGTCCCCACCTGTCCCTGTGCAGGAGGAAGCAGGGGGAGGAGAGGGAGAGATATAAGTGTCCTGCAAGAGGAGGATGGAGAGCAGGGTGAGAAGCAAGCTGCGGAGGAAGGGATGGGGGAGCAGGTCCGCGCCCAGCATGGATAGGCTCTGTCGGGGACACCTCCACCTCTGGGCAGGTGCCATTAGGAGGAGGGACACGGCTAACACGGCCCTCTAGAAGACAGCTGGGGCTTCTGTTGTGTGGTTGTTTCTTTGGGGTCTTGTTTGTTTGCCTGTTTGTTTGTTGTTTTTCCCAGCGCCTCGGCAGAAAGCGCAACGCGGGCTGCCCTCCAGCTGCAGCTGATGGGACAGCCCTCCGCGGGAGCCAGGGGAGGAGGAGGAGGAGGCTGCTGGAGAAGGGCAGGCTCGGGCTCCCCAGGACGAGGAGAAGGAGGAGGAAGGCACCTCCAAGGAGGAGGAGGGCACCCTGCAGCCATGGCAGGGTGGCATCGCCACCTGGGTGCAGGGCCGGGAAGGGGAGCTGGTGGTGAGCAGGGTCAGTGTGAGTGCCTGAGGTCTGCTGAGCTCTTAACCCCTTCCCCACTGGCTGACCTATCTCTCACACCCCTGGAGGAACTGTCATCTTGCAGACTGCTGCTGGGAAGCCCTTCTTTCTTGCCTGAAGGAAAGCAGCTCTCCCATTGCTTTCCCTATACCCAGGATGCTCGATCCCAGCACCACCATGGGCATGCGATAAAGGCAGGGCAATGTCTACTGACAACGGGAAGAGCAGATGGTGGGGAAAGGATGCAGAGATGAAGGGCACCTGACTCTGGAGAAATCCCTATTCTGTTTGCAGGGAGAAAGCAATAAACCTGCCCTTGCCATGGGTGCAGCAGGGATGGTGCCAAGGCAGGTCTCCAAAGCTCTGGAAGGCAGTGAGATAGGGCTGAGGTAGGGTCTGTTGGTGACAACTGCAAGAGCACCCAGTGTAGCCATGGACAGGGAGCAGGGGGACCAGTCCGAGGCAGGCTAGAGAGACTTTCTCAGGGGAAGGTGGGATGGGGAAAAGCTGAGGACAAAGAGACGTGGGGAAAACATGAGAACAGGAGAGTGAGAGAAAGGGTTTTTGGGGAAAACGCGAAGGAGAGAGGAACAGAATTATGGAAGTCAGGCATGGCTGCATGGAAGTACCAGGAGGATTAATAGATGGGAGAGCAGGAACAAGATCAAGGGGCAGACAAGTAGGGACAGTCCCCAGAAGGGACCTGGGTGCCAGGAGAAGCATGGGAGCTCTTTTGCCCATGGATCTGGGGGTGGAGGGGAGTATCATTCTTGGTGGTCACACCTCCAATTTGCTAGGATTGTTTCCAGACCTGCAGCCCTCTCTGTCCCACCCACAGCTGCTGCGTGCTGGCTCACTCCAAGCATCTTAATCAAGTGCAGGCTCAGTGCTAATAAGTGACTTTAAGCAGGTCTGTCATTTCTGGATTTGGGGTTAGGGGGCTGCAGAGGGAAGGGGGGAGGTTGTAGGGAACAGAGAAAGTGGGAAATAAATCTACAGATGATTAACACTGAAGTTCTTGCAGGAGGGAGAGGAGCCCAGCCCCAGCGAAGGGTCACCTCCAGCTTTGCTGGTCCCTCCTGGAGTAACAGTGACCTCCTGTGGCTGTGGGCCTGTCCCAAGGGGCTGGTTATTCCCTCTGTCTAAACTTGTGTTTTTCCCACCAAACATGTACACAAAACCACTGCCGCCATCCAGAGAAGTCAACATTTATGCAGAGACAGAGCAAGGCAGGCTTGCGAGGTGACTCTGGCAGGCTCCCGGTGGTGGAGCTGGTCCGTCACCGGCTCACTCACCTCCCTGGTGTCGTTGTCCTGGATCAGAGCGTACAGAGGCACCACGCGGTTGATCTCCAGCAGAACTGGAGTAGGGCTGAGCTGCTCCTTGCCTGGGCGCCGGCACAAGTGGCAAGTTGATGGGCAGCGCCCTTTCTCCTCGCAGTGGATCTCCACACCTGAGATGAGGTGGTCGTCAGAAAGCATCTGTGCTGTCAGCAGGCCTGAGAGATAGGTGATGAATGGCATGGATTTCAATTCCTTCTTGTTCCCAAGCTCAGTTGTTTCTGGTTTAGAGAGAGGGAAGAAAATAAACAGGATTAAAGAAATCCCAGCACAGTCCTTTTCCCCAAACCCAAACTTTGTTGCAGCCAGGATAAATGCAACTGCTGGAGGTATGGGCCAGGTGAGAGCAGAAAACCAGAAAGGTCAAGGAGAGAAGGAGAAAAACAGGACCTGCTGGTCACTGCCCAGGAGCGGGTAGAAAGCGGGAGCATTTCCAGCCAAGCACTTCCAGAGTGACAGAAGTGACCATGTTCTCATTCCTCTTTTTTGCGATTTGCATCTTCACTTTCTGCACTTTGAAATGAAACAAAACCACCCAACTACATCTTCCCTGCCAAGAGAAACACTCCAAAGGGACAAGCTCAGGGACTGAGCGTCCTCACCCTACCCAGCACCAGCCCTCCCCAGTCCCTGCGGTCCTTGGATCACTTGTTTGGGTGATGCTTTAGCCACAGCACCGAGACTGAACTGAAGGAGGCTGGCAAAGAGATTCAGCGTAGGATGAAGCCCCACAGCAGAGAGGATAAGTGACAGAGCAGAACAATCTCACCACAGGGAGAACAGACAGAGGCATTTCCAACACCAAGCTGTCAAGACCCTGCTTTTAGGAAATATTCAGGACTTTGAAACCCATTGTGAAAATTCCTGGTGGTCTCAACCACAAAGAGAGAAACCCAGAGAGCCTGACTTTCTTCTGCCTTGGCCCAAAAGCTCGCTACGGTCCAGGAAAGCATTGCACCTGGTGATACCCTCACAAGAGAAGCCAGGACTCCCATCTTTGTACTGTACACTGCTATTTAAACTCTTTAATTGGAGTCCCTCCTCTTGGGTAGACCAAAGAAGGAAGACCCAACCTTCATGGCCTGGTGATGGGCCTACAGAAGAGAAACCCTTCTCGTCCTGTGTCTGAATAAGGCTCATGACACTGTGCGCTGGATGGGGGACGGATACTGCCTTCAGCAACAACTTCCCCATCCCAAGAGGGAGCTGCAAAGGAACGAGTTTTCTCTCAATGCCTTCGGCTTGCAGTGACATGCAGCTGATCTGGCAAGGCACTTGTCAATTAGAAATACAAATAAACACAGTATTCATTCATTACTCTTGAAGCCCTTCAGGCTAGGGACAGCCCTTCCCCTTCTGTGTGACTGTCAGGGAACACTTATGTGTGCAGGATCAAAGCTGTCACAGGAAGAATGAGCAAATTCCAACCAACCCGTCCTTCAGTGGGATTAGAGGGGGACAGTTGCTAAGATAAATTAAAACAAGGCTGTGACGGAGGTGTCTCAGTATCTAGGGAGACAATGGCATACACAGACATGGAAAAAGAGCCTCAGAGCTGGTTCTTGGAAAGATTATTTTCGGGGAGAGTGCCTCCAGGCAACTTCAAGCCTCATAAGGGAACGACATGACACTGTGCTAAACTGGGTGGCTCACGAAGAGGGAAGCTACAAGGCGAAGCCATAAGCCTCTCCTCGCCTCTGGGTAAGACTAACTCTTGTTTTAACATAGCTACTAAACTACATTTAGAAGAAGAAGAGAAAGAAGAAGGCAACACTGACTTTCCCGGGCTGCAGAGCTTATTCACCAGAGCTCAAGCAGTCACTCCAGAGATCTTCCAGGGGAATGAAGTTTTGGAGTCAGGCTTTAAGGGAGAACATGAATACACAACAGAAGAGAAAGTGGAATCAATCTTATGATTAGCAATAGGATATCAAACCTTCCTTCCCGAATTGTTGGCTTGACAGCTAAGAATTACAGACCACTGGCATCTAATGGCTGGATGTGTCCTTAACACAGGCTATAGCTTAGCCTAAGCTTGGCTATGGCTTGTCTGGAGATGTGGCACGCAGTTTCAAGCCTTCCTGAAAATCATGTTTCCAAGCACACACAGGCTTCTACCAACAGCCAGAAGAAGATCTGAAGGCAGCCGAGGCTGGGTGGGCAGCGTGGCCAAGCTGCTGGAGCACCATGTGGGAATGCTTCATTTGAGGCACCTTTCTGAGCTCTCTGCCTGTGTCCCCTCTGCTTCGAAGCACAGGGCACGCGATGCATTTGCACGTGGTGCTTGTGCTCTCAGGTGCTCTTAGAGTACCAACAAGTAGTGCGGAGTGGGAAGGATAAGCAGGAAGAGCAACCTCCCTTGGTCCTCCTCAGCTGCCACCTGTGTTTGGAAGGAGCAAGCTGAGGTGAGTAAAGAGCAAAATAAACCTCTGAGCAAGAATTCCTCTCCATAGGAGAGTTAACTCCAGGGGAACCCGGCTGGAACGTGAGCTCGTCCAGCACATCCTGTGCCTCCATCCGCCTCGTTTATCCGTTGCTCCAGGAAAGGGCGCTGATGCCAGGGTGGTGGAGGTGGTGGCTGAAAGAGCTCTCCAAAGGGACTGGCATGAAGGCGAGGGCTCCTCCTTCCTCCTGATGGAAACACAGGCCGGGCAAAGCCATTTCAGGAGCAGCAGCCACCAAACGGAGCTGCACAGGGGGAAGAGTAGAGGTCTGCCAATAAAATAAGGTAGAAAAGCAGCAGCTCATCAGGGAGGCTGTGTGCGTAGTGCAGCTCCCCTCTCATAGCAGCCACGCTCTCAGCCACAGAAGATTGATTGTGGAGCCAGGTGACTCGTGGCAGACTTGTCAGCACAGAAGACTTCATAGGTAAGGTGGTAATGGGTGTCTGCTTTTAATCCTCTTTGCTACAGTTGAAGCTCCAGTCACTCTGGGGAAAGGGATTGCTTTGTAGATTGGGTTCCTGGGGACGTAAGGGGTTACTGCAGCAGTTCAATGTGCTGGAAACTAATTCATGGTGTTCCCTTGTAGCGAAAAGGCTCCGGGTACAGCTCCAAATGAAGAAAATGAAATAGGACATGGCTCAGCAGAGGGAGACGGGCTTCACTGCCAAATCGCCAGCTCTCATCCAGATGAGCACTTGGAAGTCATCAGCACTGGAGAGCAGCTCCTGGTAGCTTTGGGGGCTTACGTACAGTTCTAACAAAATAATCACCCCGTTCCTGCTATTAAAACCTATCTGAGAGTGCCAGCAGCACAACCTGCTTGTGAACCAGCTCCTCCAGAGCCGGGAAAGGCAGCACAGAGGAACCGCTGCCCCTGGTCTACGTGCCCTGGGATGGAAGCATCAGCTCCAGGTGCCTTCAGGCTGCACTCATCCTGGAAAGCTGGTGATTTCCTTGATGGAGACTGTGACCTTCTCTTCCCACCCACATCACCTGTCGCTCGCAGCGACTCACAGAGGAGTTACTGAGATCCAGGAGATTTATTTCCCCCAAACACGAGTTTATTCCTGGATCTGTCACTGCCACTTTAGCCAAGGGAGAGCTGAGGGGTGCCTGTGCCTCCCTCTCCCCTCTCTCGGAGGCAGGTTTGAGGTATTTACTCTGCTACCTGCACGCACGGATCTGCTCCCCCAGGGCAAACCCGATGGGGAACTGGAGAAGCTCCACGCACTCCTGGAGGCTTGCTCTGGCTTCTATAACCTCGTCGCTGCAGAGCACTCCTCAGCACTAGACCCAGCTGACTGGCTTCTGCTGGGACTTAAATATGCGTGGCCCAACCCTACTGCTGACGAAGTCAAAGGAAGTTTCTGCCATTGGATTAGAGAATCAGAACCAGACCCCGACATGTGACATTGCAATGCCATCTCCAGTTGCCAGTGAAGCCAACAGAAGCACTCCTGTTGTCCTCACTGCAGGCTGGGCCAAGTCCAGAGTAAGTAAATTTAGCTTCATTGTTCAGGTCCACGTTGCACGAGCCCCGTGCACGACTGGGTAACCTCCCAGAGCACTCAGATCGCTCCTCCAAAGCCTCTGCCTTGTTCTCAGGGAAAGGCTTTGCAGGTGACCACTGCTGGGGTGCCCTGCAGACCCCAACCTGGCAGGATGGCGAGGCTTGGCCACAGGGGCTGCAGCGCACCGGGAGGGAGGACGGAGGGATTCCTTATCAGCCCATGCATCTGAACATGGTTTCGCTAATGCTGCTGGCGGCTCAGTGAGTCCTGGCAACATCTGTTTGGAAGCACAGCACCGCGGATGTGGTTAGACGCATCACGGCAACTTGAGGGAGTTATTAGTTTGTTTGTTTGTCTGAAATATGTATTTAGAAAAAAACAACAACGCAACAAATAAAATAACAGCCTTCCGCTAAGCGTCAAGCCTTGCGTAAGGAGGGAGGATGAGCAGTGCGGAGCGGGCAGAGGTACCAATCGCCCGCCCCGGTGCGCGGCTCTGTCTCCGTGCTCCACCAGGACTTAACCCCGCAGCGCGAGGTGACCGCCTGCACGGTACGCACGGGTCCCCGCTCAGGACGCGGCAGTTCCAGATGTGGGGAAAGAGTCGCAGCATTACCAGCAGCACCTCCTAGTGCTGGGACAAGAGGGAAGCATGATAACACTACTACTGTAACAATAACCAAATATAATACCTCGCTCTTTTGTGTTGGAGTGCTGTTTAGTCTTGAGAGCTCCCAGAAGGTGATGATTTTGCTAGTGGTCCAGCATTTTATACCATGCCTTTTCCAAAAGATTCCAAGTCATTCTAAAACTGGGAATCACTCCACTCACCACAAGAATGCAGCCACATCAGGGCTAGGATGTGGTAGCTCTTCAACAGCAGAAAAGCTTGGAACAAGGAGAGGAGGTGGGGATTTACAGCCAGCGCATATTCACTGGCACGGGCTGCCGGTTTGCTACCTGGTGGAAAAACACCCCATTTGTTGGCAAATCCATCGAAAGGGAGCTAGAAAGAAAATCAATAGACACGTTTGCCTGGGAATTTCTCTTGCAGGGAGGTATTAGTGCAGTAACCAACAGGTCTGTGAAGAGCTAGGCCAGCTTTATCGCTGCCTGCTGTTAGCGATGGGCACGCCTTGCTGCGAGGAAGGCGTGGGTGCGATGTCAGGGGAACCCACGCGCATCCCCGTGCGCACGAAGCGCGGTGCCAGCCCCTGCCGCCACCCAGGAAACACCAGGAACCCAGGAATGGCCGAGCCACCAAGCAGCCAGCGACGCCTGCGTGCGTGGGGCTCACGCGTGGGCTGCGGCAAGCGAGAGCTCACCGAGGAACCGCTCCCCATCTTTTGGGCAACGCAGCGGTCCCTTGGTGTGGCATCCCACGCGGATGGCACGGGCAGCTTGGGTCAGGGCATCGCCGCAGCCCGTCCGGCAGGGATGCGGCACTCGAGCGCAGCCCCCAGGCTGGTGCCGGCGAGCAGGCGTGGGCCCGTGGGAGCCCCACGGCGCGGCGGGGACCGCGTGTGGCCGTGCCACCGGCGGGGCTGCGGGGGCTACTTGTGGCCGGCGCGGTCCGCGAGGACCTGCTGCCCTCTGGTGGCCCTGCGGCTCGATGGCTCCCGGGCTGCAAAACGCCTCTCGGTGCCCTCCAGCCCCTCCACTCCTGCCCTTAGGGGAAACCCACGCCTCGGAGACCCCCCACCTCCATGCGCAGCCTTCCTGAGTGCCAACACGCTCCTACCCGCGGGGGTTCCCGACCCCTTCCCACCCCACCTCGTCCACATCTCCCCACGTCGCCCCAGGAGTGCCGGCTGCCTCTGCCCCACGGCCGGCCTCCCTCTGCAAGCCCCCTGCTCGCCGCCCCTGCTCTCACCGCTGCTCATAGCCAACTAACAACCCACATAGCACAGAAATTTCTTAACGCCATTAAGAACAGCCTTGCAAGCCCAGGGCGTTAAGGAAAAAAAAGCCAGGAGGGCTTTTAGAGCACACAAACCTCTACAGAAGGAGGCCGTGCAGGTATCACCGGTGAGCTCGTTTTTGCAAGCCCTGCAGAGCCCCGCGCAGCTCCTGCTCCCTGCGTTGGCTCCCACCAAAGCCCTGCCCTGCCCTACCCTCAGCAGCATCTTGGTGCTTGCCCCCTGCCTCTGAGCCACTGCAGCCCCCAAGGCCAGCTCCACGACCCCCAAATTGCTGCTGTTGTCTCCCATGGGCTGTGGGGTGACACTGGTACCGGCAGCCGGCTCACTCCCTTCTCCAGGGCGCTTCTGTGCCCATTTCCCATGGGATGGATGAGATCTACCAAGCCCTGCTGGCTGGATGGCTGCCAGCATGGGGCAGCCCATGGGACATGTCACCTGGCCAGGGGCTAGGGTGACAAGGGAGCTGGGCTGCATGTTCTCCCTCGTCATGGTGCAGGGTCCCCATGCCCTGTCTTGCTGGGTAACATCACTGGCTCGTTGATATCACCTCTAACCAAATCCACAGAGTCCTTTGTTTTCTTCATACTGCTCATTTTCAGGTGTGGGCGCCCTCACAAAGTCTGCTAGACCACCCTGGTTCAATCCTAATGTTCACTTTTATTTGCTGTAAAATACATCACTGAAAGAGCATCTCCCCCCGTGACTCCCCGGGAGTTTCACCCTTTGGCTCTTCATCCCTGAGCTCACCGCCAGCTCCACCCGCAGTGCCAGTTGTGCTGCTGTGCAGCCAGACACGACACATGGGTCAAGGCAGGTCCTTCATTCAGTGTCAAGCTGCTCTGCCGGACTACCCAGCTGAACAAGTCTCACCTGCTGCATTTCCCAAAGGTCTGGACAGCACTCGCTGTGCTCAAACCCACAACCGCTTCCAACCTGGATGCAGCGGTGATACCCAGAGGTGGGAGCGAACCCCGTGTCCCCTCCCTGGGCACAGCTCACCTCAGGGACTCGCTGTGATCAGCTGGTTCCCGCTGAGGTTTGTTGCTCAGAGCCTGAAGCACGGCACGAAAACAGGAGAACATAAATCTCACTCATTTTCCTTTGCAAGTAAAGTCTGGATTTGCATCTGCTCTGTCTTCAAGCACCTTCACTGCCTGCATTGCTCTCTCTGCTGTTTCCTGTTCCTTGCTCGGGTAAGCAAACCACTCTGAAGATGCACTGTGGCTTTCAGTGAGAGGTCTGGGCATGGCCCCACAGCTGCTGCCATGGCGCAGGCTGTACTGGCCCCCTGCACACACGGATGGAGAGCAACACAACAGCACAACCCCACAAAATGCCAGAGCAGAGCCACGGTCTGGTTGCTAAAATCCTGCCTCTGATTTCAGCCAGCAGAGCCCATCTGATGGGGAGAAGAGAGATCAGATAGAAAGGTCAGAGGGATGACGAGGAGGAGGGAAGAGGCAGGAGGGAAATGACTGATTATATGATTAATGACTCTGCTCATTAGTCCTGTGCCTGTGTGATAGAGCCGCCACCCTTCGCTACCTCCCAGGCGTGCGCAGCGGAGAGGGACAAATCTGGGTGAGCGCATGTGCTGTGAGCACGTTAAAATCTGCAGAGCAAGAAGGTGGTGACAGGAGCAGCCTCCAAGGTGGCTCTTCCAATCCCTCATGTTTCGGGAAGGGTTACAGAGCCAACCCCAGTGCAGTCACAGCCTGCACTTCCACCAGAGCAGTGTCACATGTTGGCCCTGCGGGAAGCAGAAAGCTGGACCTTGCAAGGGTCCCGCATAACGCTCTTAGGGGCACCCTCTGCCTGGTCTTGCTGAGGGCATGGTCCCACTGACCACCAGGTTTCCATCACCAAACCACCAGGTGGACCAGGCCTGCTACTCGGCAAGGCCACCCTGAGGGTGACAGCTTGCAGCCTGTTCTGGAGGCTGCTGGCACTGGCCTGAACCCAGCCAGGGGAAGCACCAGTGGTTGGGAGCCTCACTGACAGGCTACAGAAAAGACACTGCCAACACATTTTGTTTTCCTGTGAGGCATCCAGGTATTAAAACACATAAAAAGGAGCGTGGTGGCCACAGATTTTGTTTCTGAGCCCTGGCTGTTGTCCTCTGCATGGTGTGGCTGGAAAGTAGGAAAGGGAGGGAGGCATCTCAGCGGCACGTCTCCATTCAAACACCCTCACACAGCGCTCCGTGGTCCCACGCAGCGTTCTGGCGGACGCCTCCACCTCCTCCACCTCAGCTCTTTTGATCTTGACTCACCAACCGAGTCCCCCCAAAACAGCACAGAGCCAGCAGCGCCGACTCTTCCATTTCAGCAGGGCAAAGCAAGCTGTCCCATGACTGAGGGTTCATCCCCGAGCGGCGCAATTCCGCACAAACCTTTGATTTCCCACTCCTGCAGCTGCACCGCTCGCTGGCCAGCGCTGCCAGGAGCTGGGCTAGCGCGGGGAAGGGATGAACATCAACCAGGACGTGCCCCGCGCAAGTGCTTGAACAAGCAACCGCGGCTGCGTATCTATTCCTTGGCAATATTTATGTGTGCAACTACAACTCCCAGCGTGCTCCGCGGCGCGGCGCATACGTCAGGGCGGCGCGGCGGCGCGGGGCACGCCGGGGAGCGGCGCGCGGCCCGGGAGCNGGCCGGGCGGGAGCGGCGGAGGTGGCGGCGTTACCGGGGCCGCCCCGCTGGGCTTGGCCGCGACCCCTCGGCGCTGCGAGCCCCGCGGGCACCCGGCCCTCCCCGCGGGAACCGGGGGCCCCTCGCTCCCGGGCACGGAGGCGGGCTCCGTGTGGGGCCGGGTTAACGGGGGCGCGCACCGGGGCTTCGCGCAGCATCGCGCTGCGTGGCGCGGCCGCTTCGTGGGGCGAGCGCTTGCCCTCAGCAAACAACCCCGCCCGGCGCTCCTCGGCGAGGTGTTTCCGTAGCCGCCGTACGACGTTAAACCGCACACGTTGCGGCTTTACCCTGCTGGAACCTGTTCACAACAGGAGCTACGAAGTGCAGGTGGAGCTGGCTGCGTTCGCAGCACACGCTAACTAAAACCGACAGAGTCAAATGAGAAACTGTGGCAGGAAAACCTTTTGAATGTAAGGAAACCAAACTTACATAATGCACACAGTTACAGCTTGATCCTCTGCTAAGGCTTTCCCTAACACCCTTCCCTGCGTCAGAGGAACTGCCCTGGGAACGTCTGATATCCAAGAACAACTCGCTGTGACAGCAACTGCTGTGGAGGCACGGCTGACGGCGAGATAAGAGATAAAAGTGCCGCTTTGAGAGAATTCCACGTTACTAAGACGCATGCTGGCATCCTGATAAAAGGGTTTTACATATTAAAAGAACATCATACAAATCATCGTTCTAAAAACTGAACCTGAGTTAAAACTAAACAAAATCCCTTCCTCCATTTTACTTGAATGAAAATACTTGTTCTAAAGGTAGCTTTTTATGTAACCCTTATTTTCTGACGTCGGTGCTTCTACCTCATCCTTCCCTAAGCAGGTCTTTTGACATATTTCCAAGGAAAACAAGAGTAATGAATCTCTTATCTTACATTTCATTTTTTAAAATCATTTTAAAATACAGATCTTCATCCCTCAGAGGAATGTTTCTGATCTACACGGCAGTGCCCAGGCTGCTTCTTCCACAGCTGAGACATTGCTGAGAATAAAAGGGAAATCTCTTCAGTGCCAGCGACAGCGAGCACCTGGACTGTCACAGCTCCCCAGGTGCCGCCTGTGTGATATTCATTGTGCCACCTGGCCGGGGAGCCGGGGATCAGATCCCAGCCTGGGACTTGGTGGAGATTCTGCTACACCACTGCCTCAGTCCCTGAAACTCAGGCTTTAAAGCACCGCGTAGCTGATAAATTAAAATGATTTTTTTCTCTAAACGAACATAAAGAACTTTTCTTCACTGCAGTTGTCTCCTTCCACTTGAGCAAACGCTAAACTGAAATACACTGAACCTTTCTGTCTGAAATGCTCCCGAGGATGAAGCAGGCAAACGCAGCAGGGAAGCGAGAGTGCTGTGTGCATGCAGCCATTATTCAGAAAAAGCTGTCTGTTCACATCCCTCTGTGACCGGCTCTTCATTTTAAAGACTAACTACTTCCTTCCCCTCCTCTCCCCCTAGAAGAAATGTTTTCTCCCCGCTTCTTTTAAAGGCTAAGCAATGCAATAGCAAAGGTATTGAAACCCAGTCTGCTGAATAATAACTTAATGATGTGAACCCCGTTCTGTTCCTTTTGAATGGATGGCTGCTTTAGCAAGACAGCTGCTGGGATCTGCTCCCTGCTGTGAGGGATGTGAGGATGAAGAAACCTGGTTTGAAGTTGAATGGCAACCACAGTGGTATAAAACTGAACCAAAACATAAGAATGAGGGCAACACTGCAAGAGTATGGAATGAGGACAAATTATATGCAGTTAAGCTAAGTTCAAGCACTGCTAGTGAACACTTGCAGGCTATATTAACAAATGTTTGGAGTTGTCTGTTAACTCCGTTATTGCTGATACCTGCTAGAACACTGCCGCATTGAGCTGTGTTTTATCTGCATGCTGAAGCATGATGCAGCATGGCAGAGGTTAATGAAATACACTGGTGTAAAGTCTTCGACGTGTGTTTTCACTATGTACAGTAATTCACAATAAGCGGAAGCTGACAAATCATTCCTTCTAGGTTTACTTCCTGGCAAGCATACGAAACTTTGAACATTTATTTTGGCCATCTAGAAAAGCAGATTAAAACCACCACATTTATTTCATTCGTATCTGATGTCATATCTGAATGTAGGTCTCCAGAGGTGATATATTGATGTCCTAAAGCATTGCACCATCTGGTTCCTCTTTTGATGCACAACATTTGAATGCTTGGTTTAATCTCCCTGGGTTTCAGAGTAAATTATGTAAACTCGCAGGCTTGGCAGCAGGAGATGGGCACCATGAGGAGATGATTCAGTCATCAATATCTATTGGGCTTCCTTATTGCTGCCATTACACTTCTTGCAGTTCTGCTTATAAATTTTGCAAGGGAATAATTCCTTGCACTAGAAGCTGCAAGTTAGTTTTGGAATTTGCCTACTCTGAGATTAGCTATGATTAATCTACGCTTTCCAAATGTGGAAAAGCCAACTGGGTTTCTTTTTTTCCAGAGTTGGAAGATAAATCAGAAATAAATTGCATGTATATGTAACTGCTGGTGATGACATAAATCACATTTCCTTTTTTCTTTCTGGACAGAGTCGGAGCACTTTGGAATAAATGTGAGTACCAGGTTTTGCACTGGCTAAACGTGGCTTGGAAAGCCATGGCTTCTGCCCCTCAGCTCAACTCGGATGCACTCCGAGAGGTCCTGGAGTGCCCCATTTGCATGGAGTCCTTTACCGAGGAGCACCTGAGACCCAAGCTCTTACACTGCGGGCACACCATCTGCAAACAGTGCTTGGAGAAACTGCTAGCTAACAGCATTAATGGGATACGCTGCCCCTTTTGCAGCAAAATCACCCGGATCACAAACTTAGCTCAACTGACTGACAATCTTACTGTGCTGAAGATCATAGACACCACAGGACTGGGAGAAGTGGTGGGTCTTCTCATGTGCAAGGTCTGTGGGAGAAGGCTGCCAAGACATTTTTGCAAGAGCTGTAGCTTGGTTTTATGTGAGCCCTGCAAGCAGACATCACACATGCCCCAAGGGCATAGTGTCATTGCTATCAAAGAGGCTGCTGAAGAGCGTAGGAGGGAATTTGGGACAAGGCTTGCCAGACTTCGGGAGCTCATGGATGATCTGCAGAAAAGAAAAGCATCTCTGGAGGGTGTTTCGAGAGACCTGCAATCTAGATACAAAGCAGTTCTGCAAGATTACAGCAAAGAAGAGCGCAAGATCCAGGAAGAACTTGCCAGATCACGCAAGTTCTTCACCACCTCTTTATCTGAAGTGGAGAAGGTAAATAATCAGGTAATGGAGGAACAAGCTTATCTACTGAACTTAGCAGAAGTGCAGATATTGTCTCGCTGTGATTATTTCCTTGCCAAAATAAAGCAGGGCGATATAGCTCTCTTGGAGGAGGCAGCAGATGAGGAAGAACCAGAACTGACAAACAGCCTCCCAAGGGAGCTGACTCTTCAAGAGGTTGAGCTCCTTAAGGTGAGCCATGTGGGACCACTGCAGATTGGGCAGGTGGTGAAGAAACCCCGGACCGTTAACATGGAGGAATCACTCATGGAAACTGCAGCATCCTCATCGGCATCATTTAGGGAGCCTGACTTGGTGCACGAAGAGGCCAGCTGCACACCAAATTCCTCCCCAGCCAAGCCAAGGATGCCTGAAGCAGCCACAAGCATCCAGCAGTGTCACTTCATCAAGAAGATGGGTTCCAAGGGCAGCCTGCCGGGGATGTTCAATCTGCCCGTCAGCTTACACGTCACCCAGCAAGGAGAGGTGCTTGTGGCAGACCGAGGCAATTTCCGAATCCAGGTTTTCACCCGCAAGGGCTTCCTGAAGGAGATTCGCCGAAGCCCTAGCGGAATCGATAGTTTTGTACTGAGCTTCCTTGGAGCAGACTTGCCCAATTTGACTCCCCTTTCCGTCACCATGAACTGCCATGGCCTGATAGGTGTGACCGACAGCTACGATAACTCTGTCAAGGTGTACACCATGGATGGCCACTGTGTGGCGTGTCACAGGAGCCAGCTAAGCAAGCCCTGGGGCATCGCAGCCCTGCCTTCGGGGCAGTTTGTAGTGACCGATGTGGAAGGGGGGAAGCTCTGGTGCTTCACCGTGGACCGCGGGGTGGGGGTAGTGAAGTACAGCTGCTTGTGCAGCGCGGTGCGCCCAAAGTTTGTCACCTGCGACGCTGAAGGGACCATATACTTCACTCAAGGGCTGGGGCTGAACCTGGAAAACCGCCAGTATGAACACCACTTAGAAGGGGGCTTTTCAATCGGCTCCGTCGGCCCAGACGGGCAGCTAGGACGCCAGATTAGCCACTTCTTCTCCGAGAACGAGGATTTCAGGTGCATTGCTGGGATGTGCGTGGATGCCAGGGGAGACCTGATTGTTGCTGACAGCAGCCGTAAAGAAATTTTGCATTTTCCTAAAGGAGGTGGCTATAATATCTTAATCCGGGAAGGACTCACTTGTCCGGTTGGTATTGCCATTACTCCCAAAGGGCAGCTGTTGGTGCTGGACTGTTGGGATCATTGCATTAAGATCTACAGTTACCATCTGAGAAGATATTCCACCCCTTAAAGGTATGTCCCTAGGTAAAGCCCCTTTCGTTAGCGATTCTTCCAGCCTCATTGCAATCTGACAGGAACCAGCGTCAAATGTTCAGGAAGACTGCGCCATAGCCGAAGGGGTTTTGGCACAGTGCTGTCATATTTTGTGTCTAGAAACAAAATAGCTTATGTGGTGATGGTCTGCGTCTTCTCTTTTTGAATCTGTACATTAAAGAAGAACAAGCACGAAGGAAAGGATCCTTCTGGAGTATTGGTTCCTTGCTAAATGACTGGTCACTCCGTAAACCTTCTCACCTCGTTATGCCACATCGACTACAGCTTCAGCCACTGTGTCTTTCTTTGTGCCATAAACACTGACTGACTGCTCTAGATCACCTTCCCTTAGAGGACTAGGGAGGCAATCCTCTTCTCGCCATGGTACTCGCAAGGAACTCGGTAGCAGTTGTCTGGGCAACTACTAGAGAAAGCCATTTCTGATTGCAGCACTGCATAAAACAAAATAGCCCTCTTAAACTGCACAGAGATGGAGCTTTACTTTCAAACTTCAGAGCGAGAGTTTTCTCTCTCCACTTTTCTGGTATTCAGGAGATCGCCCCCGTCGTGCCATTTGTGAACCGTGTCTGTTCGATGTGAAGTGAGTACAGTGCAATCATGGGAGACCGAGCTGAGCCAGAAAACTGCCCTCTGATGGCAGCAGGGTTTTTATTACTACTCAGAATTCTGCTAGATAGAAGGGGGGAGAAGGGTGGGGGTTGGAGGAAAAAAAGCAGGGGAAACCTACTGTTGATATTCAGAGGTGTTTTATTATTAATTGTGTCTTGGGAACTGTCTTTGGAAGGTATGTCTGGTACCTTCTTCACGGGGGGGAGGGAAAGGCTGGGGAATAAGCCTGGGAGATGGTAGTAAACGCGATCAAATGCAACACACTGTGTTCACCTGCACTTCCCTGTTCTGCATTCCAGATCATTGCATTTAGCAATACGTTTCCACCCATCTGCACTTTGTATCCCATGATGGGGATAGGGGGGATTGTTTCACTTTTATTTCTTTAATACTCGGAAGCACATCCGTTGGTGCATTGCCTTTTTCTCCTTGCACAGCAAAACGCTACATTCCTCAGCTTTTTTTATGGCACCAGCAGGCACCAGAGTTCATGTTCATCACGGCTTTGGGCCAAATGAAGCACAAAACTGCAGCTGTGTGAACCAAGGCCCCCACAGTGCTACTCTCCTGGCTGATAAATGTGTACCTCAGTGTGGTGCTGCTCGCCTGGAATAGTTTATTGAAGGAAAGACGCATTTAAATAGGACACAGTGGTAGCATGTTAATCTGCCACAGATAATAGTTACACTGCAGTGCATTTATTTGTTGCTATCAACAACATAGTTGCAAATTTGGGGGCACGGCAGACAATATAAAAGCTGATTTTATGGTGGCTGCCAAGCTACAGCAAATTGTTTGCTCCTTGTCCAACAACCTGTATGCAACAGGTGATTTTTTTAAGCTCCCATAGACCTTCCCCTAGTGAGGCAGCACAGTCAAACAGGCTTCAGAGCAGCTGCTGCAGCCGGTTCTTTGCAGTTACAGGGTTTCCAGAAGCAGCGCTGGGAGCAGAACCCTTTAGATAGGATTTTATTTTTTCCTCTCCCCGTTGTGCTCAGCCAAAGCGCTGAGCAGGGCCAGCGCAACAAAAACCCAGCTGTGTGATGGAGGTGTCCCCTGACCAGGGCAACTTCCTATTTTTCTCGCTGTAATTTGCTGGAAAAAGCTCGTGGAGAAGGGGGTAGGAGCTGAGGGTAGATGATGGAAGACGCTGAGGGAGCTCAAGGGAATTTAATCCTCCCTTCCCTCCTGAGCTGCTCTGTGTATTTGCTAAGGCTATCAACATGCACATAATTATTTACATTCTCTGCTTCTCTTTTTGGGTGGGAGGGGGCAGTTGCCTAAGGTATGTAACAGCAATTTGGGGAGCTGATCTCATCTTGCATGTATGTTTTTGGGAGATGACTACTATTACTGGGACCTGCAGTTAATTACACTGTAACTCAAGGCATTTTTTCCAGTATTATGGTAATGGCAGTTCCTCTCCTACTGATCTTTTTTAAACATCTCTCCTGTTTCTAAGAACTGCTCCAAGCAGGAAGCTACCGTGGACCTGAATAATTGAAGCAATATTATCTATGATAATATGTACCTCTGTCATTTTCTGTTCCAATGGAATTTTTTTTTGCAATAAACATCACACTGCTAGCAAGAACGTTTCCTGGAGTGCTTAAAGGGACATAAAAGCTGGTCCAGTAAACGGACTGAGCAGTTGGTTACCCCAGTCTGTTACTGGTTACACAGCTCAAACAAAGCATCTGTCATCTGCTTCTCACTCAAGAGATTTGGGAAAAATAACACTACCCTGCCATGCATTGGTGGGACGAGGCACAGCGAAAGGTGCCTGGGTGTGTTTTGTCTGCAGCTCTTTTTCTTGTCTGGGGTTTCAGGCAGAAAAGGGAAAAAGAAAACCTCTTGTCCTCAGCCCAGGGC
The DNA here is from genome assembly GCA_013399115.1 of Anseranas semipalmata. Classification (NCBI taxonomy): domain Eukaryota; kingdom Metazoa; phylum Chordata; class Aves; order Anseriformes; family Anseranatidae; genus Anseranas; species Anseranas semipalmata. The sequence goes on along the minus strand of VXAA01001508.1, from coordinate 1,778,433 downwards.
ATGCCCTTCCCCTGACTAAACTCGATAGTGACTGTGAGATGATGTCGTAGAGCGATATTTCTTGCTGTGGTGCCCCCACACAATGTTGTGATCGTCTGCCAAATGAGATGAAACGGAGTAATTAAGGATTGTGATGAAATAGTTTGCCTTCTGCTCTTTACCTGGAGAAAGAACTTGTCTGGTTATACGTATGTGTTTGATTTTTAAAGATTGTGTAATAAAGGAAAAATTGATCCAATTAAAAGTGCATTGCAAACAGCTCATTTTGTTATTAAAAACACTTCATCTCCTCCCTTTGGTGGCAGATTGTTTTTTACGGCCAGTGGGAATTAGACTTGCTAACACAATAGCTACGAGACCCCTTTTATGCTGTCAGGATGTGGAGGATAAATCTGATCTCTTTGGCAGGTCTAACATAACTTCATCTGACACTTCTCTACCCACCTCATAAACAAATACTAGAGTTTCTTACATCCACTCGCACCGATACTCCCACAAGGCCAATATCTTACTTCTCCCCGTAGCTGATACCTGATGTTTAAAAGGCCTGGTCAAAATTCACTCGCACGGAGCACTCAGCAAATGGGACGTGGACGCCTGGCTGAAGGCTGGGGTCAGCGCTGCCATCATCACACTTGTCCCTGGCTCATTTCGGCGCTTTCTGGCTCCGTTTTGCACGGCTGTAGAGGTGATGTATTCACAGAGGCTGGTGGGAGGGATGCTGTGAGGGCTCACCGATTGTTCTGGATAATTTTGATAAATGCTGCAAAAATTCTCACTAGGAACAGCGTATTTATGTGGAGCCAAAGGAGAGCGAAGCAATTTTGTACTCGGCTTTCAGAGACATCGGTGTGCCACCAGCACATGCAAGGTCTCCCCTCGCCCCGTTACCCAGCGCAGTTTGCTGATCTGGGTGAAGGTTTTTATTACCCGTGCTCATCTCAGATGATATGAAGCAGCTCTTTAAACAGTGATGAGTTGCCAGTTTATCAAATGTATACGATCCTTGCAGAACGACTGCTGTGCCGGTACTGTTAGACTCGCCCTGACATTTTATGAGAAGTTATGATTTCTTAGGGCAGAGGCAACTAAGTTGCGAACATTTGTTCTGGGCAGCAGCTGACAGCCCCAGTTTCGAAAGGGATGAGGGGGAGAGAGTGTTTCTTAATCAAAGGGGGCAGAGCTACAAAAGTGAAAATAAAGCCAGATGCTTTGAGTCTTTTCTATTGTATAGTTTAAGTGATTTTTCTGGGTCATTACTCAATGTGAGGAGTTAAAGTTATTTCATTTTGCACAACTAATTACAATACTTGCCTGGCAATTTTGGATTACAATGAGCAGTGCATAAGGTCATTTAGCAGACTGAGTCACAGCACATATTTTAGTCTAAACTAAATTTCACGGCAACCAGCTAAATTGTTTTTTCCTTCTCTGAACAAAATGTCAAAATCTGAGGTTTTGAAATAAATATAATGATATAAACCACAAGCAGTAAGAGTGTTACAAAGGTAATAGAGTGGTTGTTTATAGGAACAGATCTCAAGGACAGGGAAGTTCTATATGCTTTACTTCTGACCAAGCGGGTATAAGGGCAAGCCGTTACCTCCTTTAATAGATGCAAAGCTTGCCCTACCGCTTTCTTAATGCACCTGATTGTGTCCAGGAATTGAAAGCTAAAGGTTCCCATAGACCAGTTCAATCTTAATGGTATTATGGCAATACCAGCCCTGAAGGGAGAGGAATTGGACCTTGCAAGGACAGAAGGGATCCACAGCCCCTACTCTGAAGAATATGGACTGCTATTTTAGCAGACCTCTAGGCAGTATCCTACGGCTTATGTTTTATCAAGATCTTTGTCTAAACTGCTCGGTTCACAAAACAGCACAAAAACTGTAACCTCTTACAGCTAAACGCAACCAACGACATAAGATCCAAGAAAAGACAGCAAGTAGTGGGCAGATGGATGGTCAGAAAGCCTCAGCAAACATGATAGGACCTGTCAGAGCACAGCCTCTCCATGGACTATTTTAATAAATGAGCAGCTCCTGAGAGTGAACATCCTTCTGATCTGTCGCGGCCACTTCCAAAGCCAGCTCAGCGAGTGCCCAACGTGGCCAGGGAGCCCCAGCCAAGGACACTCCAGAGGTTTGCTGCTCGTAGGACACGCAGGAAACAGAGTTCACTCACTGAGGACCTAAAGCACTACAGCAACCCAACAGTGTGGTAGTGAAAACCTCTGCATCTCCACGTGTGCCCAGCACATCCTGAGCACGTGGACACCCCTCCCTGCTCCTCCCAGGTGCTCGGTGGCCAAGGAGAGGCGAGCTCGCTGCACGTTGTGCTCCCCGGCAGCAAGCCATGGGCATGGCGGTTCTTCTTCCAACCTTCCCAGCCGGAGAACAGAAGTCTCCCACGCTGAGGCTCAGCTAGTCTGCACAGTGCGAAGGAAAGGAGTTGTCATTCAAATGCTTGACAAGACGAGACCCTCCGCATTACTGCTGATAATGTCTCCATTTTCTCTAAGTGCCAGAGCACTTACAGACGTTTGTTCTGCATTTTGTGTATCGCAGTGGGAATGAGCGAGCTAGAACAGCGCTTGGAAATCCCGCCGGGGCTGTCAGATGTTGCTGTTAGAGCAGCTCTTCCCTTTTCCTAGCCAAGCTCTCCTCCTCCTCGTCCAGCCAGACCAAGGGGCCAGGGAGCAAGCAGGTCTCTAATACATTTTTGTTGGTGAATGAAGCAGCCCCGGTAGGTTTATTTGCTGGATGTAGAGATCCCTCTCTTTCTTCCTGTGCATTTTGGGTTGGTGTCTCTATGGTGCATTGATCCCAGCCTCTACCCCCAGTGTTACTGCTGAGCGTGACATTATATGGTGTGGAACATCCCTTCGGCCAATTTGGGTCACCAATCTTGGCTGTGTCCTCTCCCAGGCTCTCGCCCAGCCCCAGCCTGCTCTCTGGGGGGGCACACGGGGGAACACGGAGAGCCCTGGCGCTGTGCAGGCACTGCTCAGCCTCAGCCGAAGCACCGGGCTGTTAGCACCACCCTGCCAGCCACAGACCCCAAGCCCAGCACCGCAGGGGCTGCTGTGAAGCTGGTTAACCCCATCCCAGGCAGACCCAGCCCAATCTTAAATGCAACAGGAGGTGGCCTGGGTTGTCACATTGGCCCCAGCTGCCAAATTAAGATGTTCACACAATTGGTGAGAACTTAATGAGGTGCCGTCAGTGTTAAATGGTGGCTTCAGTGACGGAGAAAACCGATGCAGGCTCCCGTGGCACAGATCGATGGCCGGGTCGATCTCAAGGTCCCCGCTCGGAGGCCCCTCCGGTGAGTTGAAGCATGGCTTGGCTGCACAGAGCCAGAGCAAGCAGGCCCTAAAAACGGGATTTTAATCGCTCTGCATGAAATAAAATTTGGGTTCGGTTTGGTTTGCTCATGCAGTTCCTAGGGAGGGAGCCTGGGGAAGCGTCTGCGTTTGCTCGGGAAGGGGAGCAGCACGGGTGTGCAGTGACCGTGTGGGAGCAGCCCCGGCCTCCCTGCCTCTCCTGTTTGCAGGACTTGCTCCTGCACACCCTCTGTCACCTTTTGGGGCTCCTGCCTGCCAAGAATCCCCATACATCGTCCTGCTGGCTCTGCCCTGCCATCCCCAGCACTGGGCTGCTCCTGCTGCCCTGGGGCTGCCGGGGAAGCATGCTCCCAGGCTGGCTGGATCCTGTCCTCAGCACCAGCCCTGCCTCCCCCCGCACACCCTATCTGCCAGCAGGAGAGCAGATCATTTTGCATTTCTACGGGTAGAGCAGCCTGCAAACGCTGGCGGTGCCTGCAGCTCGCTCATCCCAAGGCGGGGGGGACAAACATTCCACCGGCCGCTGCGAGAGCCTGCATCACACTTTCTCCTCCGTTTGGCTGCAGAAATCGATACGCAGACGCCGACCCACGTCACTGGCTGCCCCGACGGCCGCTGCGGCGGTGCGGGGCCGGCGTCTGGCCCGGCACTGCGTGCGGCGTCGGGCTGCCAGCGGTGGCGGCGGCTTCGTGGCGGAGGCCGAGCTTTCCATTAGGGCTCGGGGCGCAGATTGTGCGCTTTACTGGAGGCGGCCTCCTCCCGAGGCCCATGGATTGATTTATGAAGTTGATTAAAATATTAAAATAATTCTGCGCGGTGCTGCGAACATGCCACAATGTGCATTTTGATCATATTTGGTGCCGCTCCAATTAGCTCAAGCCTCTCCCCCTCCTCTCCTGGTCTGCTTTGCTCGCTAACAAATTGCAGTTATCCTGGCCTCGCTGTTGTATTTATTAGAGATGATGCATGCGCACACTCAGAGCAGTTCTGGAAGGAGCAGCGGGGAGCCCGACGGGCCAGAGCTGTTTTCAAGTTGAAAAGGCATCCAGAGCCATCTAGCTGGGGCTATTTATTCAGATCTTCCTTATGTCACTGCTAAAATGAGGGTAAATCAGTGGAGATGCTGGGAATAAAATCTGTCTACCATGAACAGCAAGCTCTGCCTCTTAACTATGGTTTGTCTGGGAGAGAGCCCTGGGCTCCCCGTGATGCCCTTCTCTATGCACGGAGCCAGCCTGCCCGGTATCCGCAAGAGCCCTGAACATCCTCAACCTGTTTCTAGGATCATTTTCTGGCCATCAGAGAGCTAATTACGACACTTGTTCCTCAGCAGCACCAACCAACCAACCTCAACCTCACCAACCCTGCTAGCTGCCGAAGCCCCACGCTACAGACGGAGCCACGCACAAAGAACAAGGTCGGAGCCAGCACCCAGCGCCTACACAACGCAGCACAGCCAGAAATTAAAACTTTAGTGTGGGTGTGACATACAAAATCCCTGTGGGACCCCCAGGGATCCAGGACCACTCTGGTGCTTCGCCCCACGCTCTGCTGGAGGCAGGGACCTGGCTGTGGGGGCTCAGGGATGTGGGACATCCCCCAGCAGGGCCGGGTGGCACCACCAGTCATCGCTCGGCCCTGGCACCACGGAACAGTGGCGATGCCGGAGCACGCTTGTGCGCAGAACGGGCACAAACTCATCCCTCGTCGCCCCCCCGTCACCCCGCGGGGTTCGGACCGGGAGCGGCTCCGGGTCCGCTCGCCACGGACACATCTGCAAAGGGCTCGCAGGAACGTGTCTGAACGCTTAATAACATCGCGCGTACGTAAACGGCACACCTCCGCAGTGCTGCCTCCTGCTAAACAGGGGCATTGCTATGGCAAACTTCATTTATCACAATTTAAAAACAAAACAAATGAGTACGGGCTGTTACAAATACGCTCACAGGAATAGCTGCGCTGGGAAGACGGAGACGAAAACGAAGGGGAAGGATCCCGCCAGCCCCTGCCGGATTGCAGTGAAGGAGGCTGCTCCCGGCAGCGCATGCGGGGCGGGATGGAAGCGCCTTTCCAGCCTCCCGAGTCCTACAACATGCCCCGGGCCCCGCCAGAAACACCGCAGACATTTTCAACAGAAAAACGTCAGGCCAAGGGAATATCCCGAGCTCCCTGGAGGAGGGAGATGAATTGGCAAATGGAAGGCTACAGCGATAAGGGAGTTTTTATAAACATAACCTAATTGTATTACTTCAAAGTCCTGAAGTTTATTGCCCTGTTTAATGATGTGTCTCGTTATTTATAGTGTAGCACAATGAGTCTGCTATTGATTTAATACACTTCCTTAAAGACCGTCATTGTCACAAGCAATAAAACGAAGCCATTCTGAGACAGCTCAATTATGTCACATCTCCATAAACCCACCCGGAGCACCCCGGGCTCGGGGCATGGTGGCGGGGCCGGGAACCAGATGGCAGGGGTCGGGGCAGGGGATAGGGGCTGACCGATGGCAAACAGCAATTAAAACGACCGGCGTTTAGGGCGCTGCCCTCCTCACCTTTCTGGTACTGGAGCCAGAGCTGCTGCTGCACCTTCTTGCTGGGGAAGTGGATGGTGCAGCTGAACTCGGAGCCATACAGAGCCTCTGCGATGTAGTGGGAGCCGAACTGCTGGATGAAGGAGAGCAGCTCCTCCCGGCTGCTGTCCTTGTTCAGGATCTTCAGGATGTTCGCGAAGCCTGTGGGAGCGAAGAGCGGTGTGGGCAGGCGGCCGGGCAGGGCAGCAGCAGCAGCCCGGGCACCGAAGGCCAGGGGATGCCAGCACAGACCCCTGCGGGGCTGCAAAGTGCGCTTCCTCCCCCTCACCCGTGTGGTTTGCATCCGCTGTTGCAATCCACAGCCTGCTGTTTACCCCGGGCTGCGGCTCTGCCATCCTTCAACGATTCCTCTCCCTAAGAGATTTCTCAAACAAATTTCCGAGGAGGCACGTGTGAACGCACGTGTGCACACACATGCATGCAGGATGCGGGGACATCAATCAATGCTTTCCCCAGACGATGTGGCCTTTGCTTTGCAGGAACCATAACCAGTGATGCTGTCTTGATGCAAAGGTGAATTTATTACAGATGGCACAGCGGACCATCCCCAGTGTAAATACCCTGCACAACCGATGACTGCGGTTGGAAAAGCTGGGGACAGCCCAGGGGGACCCACAGGGCCGGGCTCTGGCAGCTCTGCACCAAGGCAGGCCGGGCTGGGCGATGCCTCGAGCAGCGTCCTGCAAAGCCCATGCAGGTGGCTGGGACCGCTGTCACGGGACAGTGACATTGACCCTCACTACTCCGCGGAGACCATGGGTCACGGAGGCACTGCGCCGTGACACCAGCAGGAGCGGGCCCATGCCACTGCTTTGGTTCAGCGGTGAAACTGAAAACACACTGCAAGAAAATATGTCACATCTGTCACCCAAACGAGGTTATCTGCCTGGCTGGCCGGTTGGCTGGTTGAAGGAGAAGGTTGGTGGAAGGAAAAAGCTGGAAGAATTCGTTGTGAGCTGACCCCAAAGATTTTGTTCAGCTCCAAGCAGGTTGCTTCGTTCTGGGGCTGTGCAACTGGTCTGTGCTAAATCTTTTTCTTTTTCTTTTTTTTTTTTTTCCATTTAAAAATAGGTTGATTTTTAAATAAAAAAAATGCTGTTTTGAAATGAAAAGGCAAAACGTTTCAGGTCACAACAAAACGTTTCAGCATTTCTGAAACAAAATGTGTAGTTACAAAAATGTGAAAGTGAAATGTTTTGACGTTTGTGGGATCATCCCACCTGCCCCTTCTTCATCTGACACTCCCTGCATTATATGACCTGCATTTATAAACAGTTTGGGTCCTTTTGAAACCACATTTTTCAAAAATTTGCTGTTTGTCATGTACGCATGCATACATGCACCCACACACATCCCTCCTGTAGTGCTGCTCATCAGCTTATCCTAGCTCTGACTCCAGCCCTCTGTGCAACCAAGCTGCACGACTCCCTGCCTCAGTTTCCCTCCTGTAAAAAGGAGCCTGGGCAAGCACTGAACGGGCTGCCCAGGGACTGGTGGAGTTCCCATCCCAGGAGGTATTTAAGAGACGTGTGGATGTGGCACTAAGGGACATGGTTGAGTGATGGGACTTGGTAGGTCAGGTTGATGGTTGGACTTGGTGATCATGAAGGTCTTTTCCAGCACAAATGATTCTGTGATTCTAAATCTCTCTGCCTGCCTCTGCAGCAGCACCGGGAGCATTAGTCACTGCCTGAGCAGAGCCTGGAGATGGAAAACACCAGTGAGATGCTTTGCACGACTGTGCTCTGGTGAGAAGCCCACCACCCATGCAGACATGCCAGCTCCATGCTGGCAGAAACCCGTTGGCGCGGTGGGCAGCCCTCACCTGCCGAGAGGGTGATGGAGCTGAGCTTCACCCGGTACAGGTTGCTCCTGACCCGCCAGTGCTGCACCATGGGGTAGCCCATCGCCTCGTCGTACTTGATGTCTCCTGCGAAGGAAAAGCTGGTGGTCAGACCCCACGGCCGTGCACGGGGCACGTGCCAGCCGGGGCAGGCTCGCACAGCCCACGCGCTATTTCTGCACGCAGGAGGGATGCTGCGAAGGCCCCAGGGATGCTGGGGGTGCCGATGCACCTGGGGGTGCCAATGCACCTGGGGGTGCATGCGCTCCCCCCCGGGGAACTCGTACCGGTGAGGAGCTGGAGGTCGGGTAGGGGCTCGGAGAGGACGCCGCGGCACTGCTCCTCCACGGGCAGCGGGATCACCAGGAGGCCGTCGGCCAGCTGCGGGAAGTCCTTGATGAAGTTGTTCTCCCTGCAGAGAGAAAAAGACAACTGCAAAGCAAGGATGCAGGCTGCGGCCGGGCGGCGGGGCTGGGCTGCACTGGGGACGTCTCCAGGTGGCTTCCTGGGAGCAGACCTAGCAGGGGATGTGGTTTCTTCTCTGCCCCATCCTCAGGTATCCGCGGCCGCCTAGGTGATGCTTAACGAGCTCCCCAGGGCTGCAGCTCCATCGTCTCTCCGCTTTCCAGCAGAAACGCCGCCAGCCTGGGGACCCGTCTGCTGCTTTTGGCCTGGATTTTCAAAGCGTGCCACGGGGGGGATGGCAGGCAGCATGGGGGGGAGAGAGAAAAGCATCCTACAGCCCTAATCTGCCCGCTTCCCGCCACGTGCAGCTTCTTGCCAGGCTGGGGACATCACCGAGGAGTGCCACAGGCACGGCTCTGCCCCCGGGTGACCGGGGAGAAAAATGTACATTTACAGACAGACGCCTGAAAAAGCCGAAGCGTGCAGCTCACGCTGCAATTTCACCACACGTGTGGGATCTTTTCTAACCTTGGCAGGTATAACATTGTATAATAGGCCCCTAATGAATTGTTTCTAGAACAACGATACCGGGGAAATTATTTGAAATGGTGAGCAGGCAGGGCTGTGAGACGAGCCTCCCCCGGCAAGCAAAACGCCCCACGCCTGCGCAGGGAACACAAAAGGGGGGCTGTTAAATATTGATCTTAGAGTCAAAATATAGGCCAGGAGCCATGACAAAAGGGTTTCTGAGCCGAAAAGGGGAGGTTCCTGCAAAACCAGGTCAGCCCTAGGAGCTCGGGGGGAGGCTGCAGCCCTCTGGCTGGCATCGCCCGACCCCGCTGCATTTCTCTGAGCAGATTTCCTCCCACAGCTCGGGCTTTTGCCCCCACCTGCCCCATCTCCCCCCTTCCCACAGCTCGTCCTCACGCAGGCATCTCGCAAGCAGGGACACAATCACCTCCAAGGGTTCCGGTGCAGTGAGATGCTGCTGCAGCACCTCCCCGGGGCCCTGCTGCCGCTCCGGGGTCAGGATGCGGCCAGCGCAACATGTAAGGATGGCAGGGGGGAGCAGGGGGCTGTAGCTCCCTGAAACCAGCCTGAGGATGCCCCCTGCGCTGCGTCTCAAAGCCTCCGGCACCTGATTGCATCTCAGGAGCTTCAGTTTAGACACTGCCAGAGAAAAAGTGTTTTATTTGTCTGCGGGGAAAAACCTCTCGCTCACACATACGCTCACAAATCTCCTATTGATCACGCGCGGGATCCCCAGTGGCGGAGCGGTGATTTGCTGTTCTAAGCCCTTTGCTGTCTTAGCAATGCAAATGGGTAACTGCAATGACTGCCGAGCCCGGCAGCCTGGGGCTGCGCGGGTGGTTGCGGGCAGGGGCTGCAAAATTAGGCAAATCAGTCGGGAGCACGGGAAGGAGCCCGTCGGCACATCGGCACCTCCGCTGCTCTGCCCCACCGCTACCGACTCCCAGCGCCCAGGTGAGGCAAGGTGCAAACGCAGGCTGCGGCTCTGCTCGGTGCGACAGGGGTCAGCCCCACACCCTGCACCAGGGAATGAGAGCACCAGGGGTGTGCCCGGCCCCGTATCCTGCCTGCGAGGGGACCAGGAGGGGGACACTGGGGTGACAAAGCGGCCAGTGGGGACGGGGTCCGTGCCGAGGAGGGAGGCGGCTGGGGGAGCAGCACACGAGGTGCAAGGGCAATCTGTGTGCATGGCTCCTGGTCACCGCTGATGCCTCTATAGAAAGGTATTTACCAAAAAGCCGTGCTCTGCCGTGCTGCTTGCTGTAACGCCTCTTGCTTTAACTGCTCTGCAGTCAAAAGGTTGGGGAAAAACAAGGGCCAAGTGCAAGCGAGGGCCTGTGCATACAGACATGTGCATGCACATGCCCACAGCAGCAGTAAAAGCAGGAGCAGTGCAATGGCACGGTTTTGTTATCGAGCCCTTTCTGCATCTCCTCCCTGCCCTCTGCCAGACCTGCCTTCTCTCTCGGGGAGCAGCTCAGCACCATTCCCCTCCCACCGCACGCATCCTGCTCTGTGCCACCCCTGGGACCACACAGCAGTGCTGACCGGAGCGGTGCGGGGCCACGAGCATCGCGGAGCCGCCGGGACGGTGCCGCCTTGCAAACCCTCACCGTGCTGGGGAAGGCAAAGCGGGCGGGCTGACAACGGGGACAACCGAAATCGCTGCTTCCAGCCATGGCATGCCGGGCAGTGTGCTGCGGACCCGCAGCCGGCAGAGGGCTGCAGCTCCTCTTCCTCTTCTCCTTATTAATAACCCTGCGGCTCAGCACCGGTCACTGTCAATGCACAAAAAGAAGAGTTTCTGCCAGGCTTTTGTGCTCGTCGGAAGCACTGAGCAAAGGCACCAGACTCCGGGCTCTGAGCAGAAACACAGGTGAGGGGTGGCAGGGTGCAGGGAGGGGTGCGACAGCCCTGTGCAGGTGTGGTTTGCAAGACGCACCTTGCGGTTCCCGCCAGCCGGGGGGCCAAGTTTATTCCGATGGGATCAGGGGAAGAAACAGCAAACCTATCTGCTCCCAGCACCTGATAGCCCTGCAACATCCTCTGTCTCTTTTCCTGCCCTCCAGCACCTCCGTGCTACTCATGCAGCAGATGTCTGATGCTTGTGCTGGCAGCGAGCACGCTGCTACCTCCAAGTGATGCACACTGAATTAACTCGCCGGCTCGCAACACCCCTGGAAGGGATATGCAAGGCTCTTAGGGTGCTTTAACAGATACGGAGTCATTGAAGAGGGAAATGTTTCTCCCTCCCTTCCCCAGTCCCCCCCCAGCATCCAGTCCAGAGTACGTCCCTGCCTCGGGGGTGAGCTGGCTGCCAGATAAATGAGTCTTGATATTGAAAAACATCAAATGACCAAGAGCAGAGCTCAGGCAGCAAGAGCTGACTGCGTCCACGTCCTTGTGCCCTTCTGAAAACTTGATACATGCACTAGAGATTTTTGGGGACATTCTGACCTTAAATAACACCCCAAAGTCATGTAATAAATCCGTGACGTGGCAGAGCGTGGAGCTGCATCCCTGCAGCGCTGGCACCATGTCACGCAGCTGATGGAAAGCCTCCAGAAGGACCGGAGGCATCCCGTGGTGTCCCAGAGCAAAAGGTGCCCTGGGGAGCGGGAGGTGCTGGCACAGGCGCCTGGGGGTGGCCAGAGCCCCCTGGCTGTCCCGGATGGGACCACGGCCACCAGGTCCCACAGTGCGGCTGCTTGCCAAGGCGCTGAAAGCCAGGGCCAAGCTTCTGCCTCCCCGCACAGCTGGCAGCGGATGCACACAATGCATTGCAGTGGCTGGGCAAATATATTCATGAAGGGGTAAAAAAAAAAATGACCCCGCAAGTGATTAGCTGATGCCCTGAAGCATGAGATTTAATTACCCTTATCTGAGCCGGCACAGCTACAAATGTTAATCACATTATCATCCAGGGTGGTTATGTTCAGCAAAGTGACTACGCGAGGATTGCGCTTTCTGCACAGCTCTGCTGTGTAAGTCAGAGAGGACGCCTTCCCCAGCAAGAATAATTTGTTAATCTTGCTTCTTTCTGACCGGCAATGGCTTGGGGAGCGCACAATGGGTCTGAGGTTGTTTAATGCCAGCTTGTGACCCAAATTCCCTTCAGAGAAGTTTTTTTTGTTGGGGTGGCTGTAAGTTCACGAGAGCCCAGCTTGCATCTGATCTGGGGATGTTCAGAAATAGCTCCTTCTTTTTCACTTGAACTTGCAAAAAATATGATCTGGAGTCACTGGGAGACAGAAACGAGGGTGTCCTGTTTCCACAGCCACTCTGGGGAAGGTAAGCACACCGTAAATCTCCCCACACGTCTCCCTGACCTCGGGCACCGGTGAATTATAAAGGCTTAACACAAACCATGCAAAGCAGCCACCACCTACTCCAAATGTACCGCTCATTAACGCTAGCGAGTCCCCACCCCTGCGTAACGAGGTGGGATACAGAGGGGACCGAGGAGGTTTTTCCAGGCCCTGGGGTCCCTCCAGCCCCCAAACTTTCAGTGCTCCCCACGGCTTGCAGCAGCGCGTGGCCCGATGGGGCTGGGGGAGCGGGGACAGACCTGTGGCACTTCACGGCACGGCCACGGCCATTGTCCCCAGCCCTCCATTGGCTGCTCAGTGCTGGCACCACGGAGAAGACCTGTCCCTGCGCTGCCGTCCCTCCCTGCCACGTCCCTGGCGTTTGCCGCTCCAGCAATAAACAGCCTGACAATATTCACTAGCTGCTTCACCCCTCGGTTCGGGGAGAATTAGCATTTAAATTGAGGTGTTTCAGGGAGGTAAATCATGGGAGCGCTGGGGCCGCAGAGCGTCCTCGGCTGCCGGCAGGCGCGCACGGTGCTCCTCGTCCTTGGGCACGATGTCCTGCACGCGCCGTGTGCTTGGGGCTCGGCACTGTGCCCAGCCTTGGGGCATCCCCTCGCACTGAGCCCCCAAACCAGCCCTGAAATCCTCGGGGGGACTGAGAGTGGCAGGGACTGCGGTGGGCACATGGGGACCTGGACACAGGACGATGATGGTGACAGCCAGCAAACAACATCTGGACGTGGGACTTTAAGACCTGGGACCCCTGTGAGCTGGTGGGTCCGACACCATTCCCTAACCATTGTTCTGATGTCCCCATGGTGCATGGTCACCCATGGGACCCATCTGCCCCCAGTGATGCCAACACTGAGATGACACCAGGACCTGCAGAAGGCTGGGCCAGCTCTGGGGTTTTCCATTCTGCGTTAGCTGACAAGAACATCGACATCGCTTCACGGTAATCCAAATCACAGTGCTGCTGGTGCGTCAGCTCAGCTGTCGAACCGACAAATCCATTCTCCATGCTGCCCGTGCCAACCTGGGGGCAGCAGCATCCCCTCTCTCCAGCTCCCCACAGTTGTGCGCCTGCACCAGGCAGCATCACTGCAAACAGCAGCCCATTTGAACCTGATCCTCCTCCAGATGGTCCCTGAGCAGCCCCCAAATGCTGAACTGTCCCCTCCTCTGGTCCAGTGACACCACAATGGGTAACACCACCGAGCTCTCATAGAAACCTATCAGCAGTGCCCACCACCATCACGTTGGCAATCATGGAGATGTGCATCCTCTCCTGAAGCTGCTTCTCAAGAAAACTACTGGGAGAAGGGGAGCTGGGCAAGTAACAAGCGATGGGACAAGAGATTCCCCTCCACATCACAGTGAGCCTGGGGATGGCAGATGGAGGTGATGTGCTGGAGGAGGTGCACCATCAGCACGTGGTCTGGCCAGCAGAAACAACGAAGCTGAACACACAAAGTTGGCCAGACACTCACATTACCCTCATCTCCAGGGGAAAGCAAGAAAATCCAGCCAGTGCCCATCACCCTGCCCGGGAGGTGCGGTAGGAGAGAGCCCGGCAGCAGCCAGCATGCAGCCGAGCTCCCTGACTCTGCCCCCGCACCCACCAGCAGCTCTGCTTCCAAAACTGCAAACGCCCCGTGCACAACCCCCAGACCCCAGCACGCAGGACAGCACCAGCACCCACGTCCTCGCACCCGTCGGCTGCGGGTGACGCCACCAGCGAGGGTGACCACCTGCCCCGCAGCACCCGTTTGTCACCTTTTACTATTCCCCTCTCCGCCCACTCTCCCCTTTCCCTCCTCTCTCCATTATGCAGCTATTTATTTATTCCACTAAACTGCATCTCCTGTGGGTGAGATCTTGTGGTAGGCTGTGGATCTTTCTTCCTCTGGAGTGCCTGTTGGGAACGTGCTGAAACAGAGTGCGGAGTAAAAACAAATTCGGAAAGTTGCGGTTCCCACAGCAACGCCTCGTGCCTATAGAGCAGGCAGAGCTAAGGTATACAAAGCTGGATTTATGCCTTAATTATGGAGTCAGGGCTGCAAGAGGAACTCCATGCAAAAGCTCTATTTTTCACAACTTTGCAAATATACAGATTATTCCCTTTGGGACTGAAATTTCCGATGCTTAACCTATGCTCAAAGGTGATTTCCTTCAAGAGGTTTCAAGAAAAGCCAAAAAATAAAAATAAAAAGTGTTTGAGTGAGAGGGCAGAGATGAAAAGTGGACTCGTCCCTGGCTGGAGAATGGGCAGAGAGTGGAGACCTGGCCCTGGCTCGCCTGTTCCTCTGCACAGCAGCAGCTCCACCACTGCCTGCAGCTGGCTCGGCCCCTGAGCCTGCAGCCCGGTGGCAGGGCCAGGTCCCACCGGTGCCGTGCCACCCTTCCTCAAGGGGAAGGTCCTGGAGGTGCCCACCAACTGATCTGGCTAATGAGGCATCGGCCTGTTTGCAAAGGGCTGGAGCTGCTTAGTGTCTGACAGGAGGATCCATGTCTTGCTCCGTGTATCTGCTGTTCGAGGTGTCTTCCTCCATTAGATTAGCAGCCGCTGACAGCCGGAGGGGCTGACCTTGTCGGCTTCCATAAGCTTGGCGAGCTCCAGCTTTTTAACAACTTGGGCGGGAAGGTGCCATGCAGGCAGACAGACAGACAGACGTCCTGGAGCAGCTCAGGGAGCCACCGTGGCACGAGCCGGGATGGGTTTCCATGCCCGAGTGGCTCCGGGCCAGGCCAGGCTCCTCTCTGCACCACGACCAGGGCGGTGAGCCGAGCGGGTCCCCTCCTGCAGCATGGTTTGGGTGCTGTTTGCAATCATTTCCAGAGTGTTGCTCAAGCAGCTCCACGCCTGCCGGTTTCATTAGGCTTATTTGTAACAAGGCAACAAATAACAAAACTCCCACTGACTTCAGAGGAGCCAGGACTGCACGCTGCGACTTCCCAAGGAACCGGCGCGAGGCTGGTGCCCGACGTGCAGCCGATTCCTGCGGGATTTGGGCACAGCTGCCAAAAGAGCCACCCAAATCCCGTGGCCTCCCCGCACACCTCCCGGCAGCCCCTCGCCCAGCAGCCCTCCCAGGCAGACCCACTCTTCTACAGCCTGCTGGGAAGCGCAAGCATTGCCTTTTAAATAGTATTTGCCTTTCCAATGTAAATGCAGAGCCAGCTCTCTGCCCAGCACACACATCCGTTCTCTTAACAATTGGAGATCTTAAGCATTTTTTTCTCCTAAGCGTCATCGTTAACCTTTAAGATGGAGATAAGGCTAAGGCGTAAGAGTTTGGAAAGGAATCAGAAGAGACCCTGGAAGTGAGCCAAGAGCAGCGCTGAGGCTGGGCTACACATCATATCTCTTCAGTTCCTCTTTCGCCCTGGGGTGATTCGGACTGCTCTCGAATACCACCATGGTATTACAAACTCTAATGAGGTTTGGAAAATAAGAAACCCACTGCGGCGTGGGAGAAACTAATAGAAATTGTTTTGTCTTCTCTCTATTAGTCATTAGAAGCAGAGGAAAAACAGCCACAGGCAGTGGCAGGGCTGCAATATCACCACGCATTTCATATGCTGGTACTCTGACAAAGTCATTTCAGCGCCGCTAACGCGCCCGCATCCCCTCCGCGCAACGCCTGCCGTGTGCGGGCGCAGGCTCCAGCCGCGCCAGCCTCCACATGTGGGGCTGAGCCGAGCCGGGGCAGCCCCATGGGTGCCCCCTCCCTGCGGGATGCCCCGTCAGAGCCCGGGGGCTCTGGTGCTGGGGATGCTCGGGGAAGGTGAGGGCAGCCCCTGGGCAGGGCGCAGGACGCGGCCGCAAGCGACGTCTCCCCGGCTCTATCAGGCAGCCAAGACCATATGGTTAATTAGCTGAAATTTGCAACCGCATCTGCAAAGTTAGGTTTCTGTGTGTGAAGTTAATTACGGAAGCCATGAAACGATGCGCTCATCGAGTCAGGGTGGGGCGATGGCACCTGCAGCCAGCTTACCCCCCTCATCCTCCCAGAGGAAGGCACAAGGAGAGAGCGAAGCCCTGCGCTGGGCTCCAGGAGCATCTTTCGCTTTGCTTCCCTCCTCCCTGTTCCCTCCAGAGCTGCGTGCCATTGCACCCGGGCTGCAGGGCCGCCTAATGACAAGTGACAGTGCCATCACACCTTCCAGATGTTCACCTGTTGCCCTCCGGTAAAGCTGCAGCTGGCGAACGGCACAGTCCCCGAAAGCTGGGGCACGGAGGCTCCGCTTTCTGCTGCTCCGCGTGCGCCTGGCGCTCCATCAGCCACACGGCTCCTTCAGCCTGTGCTGGGGAAATGAGCTGGCACAAATGCCCTGAGCCTCCATCTCCAGGAAATTGTTATCGAGCCCAACAGCCCATGGGAGACTCCGTGCACACACACGAGCATCGCTGGAGGCCAGGGATAGGGGCGGGCGGTGCTGGGTCCCTGCCGCCCGCCTGCCTTCAGGTTTACCCAGTGAAGAGTTACACCGAAACACACAGAATGTCAAATCCTCTGTCACTGGGGAGATCGCTTGGGATGGGGAAGAGACAAGATGAGATTTTCTACTGCACCAAGGACTGCGTCCAAGACCTGCTGCTAGCCGGGAAGCAGGTACGGCTCGGCAGCTGGCGGGGCTGCGGAGCGCTCAGATGTCCCCGTGCTGGTGGCTGCTCGCGACTGCATTGCCTGGAGCAAGAATTCGCATTGCTAAGGCAATGTCAAGCTGATTTAGTCCTTGGATGGGGAAGCTCCAGCGACAAGCGCTGGCGCTAGCAATGAAGAGCAGTGACGAGCTGGCACCAGCCTGGTCCCCAAGGTACCGCTGGAGCAGTGTCTGTGGTGCAAGCAGGAGTCTGCTCCAGGATGAGCTTTGCAGAGCACAAAACCACGGCTCACTACCGGTGGCCACCAAGGAGGCACAGGCAGCATGCTGGAAACCCCGGCTCAAAGTTGGGTGGTTACAATTCACTGCCTCTAAGCCTCCCACCTCAGTCCCTTCCCTCTTTCCAGCCGAACACAACCCTTATTTTCACCTGTCCCAGGTGGGCACAGAGCCCTCGCTGCTGCCTGTCCCCTGCATGGCTGCCCCCGTGCCCAGGAGCGGCTGCATCCTGCGTTGGAGCAGGGAAAAGGGAGAAGCAATTCCTCTCTGCAAGCCTGTACACTGCTGTAAGGCTGTAAAGCTGGCAGGGACCCCCTGGGATGCAAGGTACTTTATAAATCTGAGCTGTTATTATTATAAAACCAATTTCCACCACATCTCTTAATAACACAGATTAACTCTGCAATAACACCAGCTATAATTAGCACCATAAAAGTCAGGGATGGGAAAGCCTAACAGGTCAGCAAGTCCATCCCGAGGACCGCTCCCCACAGCCCCGTGCGTGGGAACCTCCCGGATGCTCCAGCAGCTCGGGAAAGTGAAGCCGGGCTTGGCAGTGCTGGCACCAGGAAGGTGACAGGGAGGGGACGGTGCCTGTCACCACGCCGCTGCCAAACCCGGGAGGGCAGCAGTGCCCCGAGTTCTTTTCCCTCCTGTACAGGCTCGTGCCCCTTCTCTCAAATCTTGATCCTTTCCTCACTCAGGACCCGCGACCAGGCTGTCACCACGAGCTTTTCATACCATGTGGGCTCTGAACACCTCACTTAGCCCCATCACATCGGCCCAGCAGCTGTATGGGGGGACATGGCTGTCCCCAAAGATCAGAGGCTGATGACAGCAGCGTGCACCTGGCCGGAGGAGCCCATGTGCCAGACCAGCCAAGGGACCAGCATCCCCCGGCCCCCACGAGAAGCTCCCAGCCCCACGGGCTAGGAGCCACAGCTCTCCTACCTGCGCTCCCTTCCCAGTCTGGGACGCACCACCCACACTCACCCTTATTGCCACCTGCCCCACCTAGGCCCGCAGCCCCAGCCCGCAGCCCCAGCCCATCTTCTGCTCCTGGGGCTGCCGGTGGCCCCGGCACAGCTCCCGCGGGCAGAGCGAGGGCTCCCTGCACGGGCACCGCGTGGCTCTGCCCAATTACTGCTGCTGGGTGACAGGCTCTGTTTGTGCTGCGTGATTAGCTGTGGAAATGCAAATCTGAACTTCCTTCGCCGCAGCAGCTAACAAGATAATGAATATTTTCATCAGCTGCAGAGAATACAAACATCTGCGCAGACACAAACGCGCTGCCAGGGCCGGGGGGAGCGGGGAGCAGGGGCGCGGGGTGGGAGCAGCGGCTCCGCTGCCGGCCGAAGGCTCCAGCACGCGCTTCAGCACAGGCTCTCGCGAGCCGAGCCGGACCCCGGGCCAGGCCGACCTGCTGCCAACGCAGGCTGGAACGAAACGGAGCTGCTCAGGGCCATGGCCAGAGTGGGGACACGACGGCAGGAGCAGGAGGAGGCTGCGATGGCCATGCCCACACTCGCCAAGGATGAGCTGGCCCGTTCCTCGAGTCCTATCTGCACCGCGTGCAGAACGAGTCTGAAAACCTCCAGCACTTAAAATACATCTATTACTAACATCTCAATCAGTATTTTTTAAAAACATCTTCCTCCCTCCTGCCCGGACCCCTGCGTTGTCTTCAGGATATCATTTGCACTAGACTTACTTTTGTTTTGCTACAAGAATAAAAAAATGCTAGCAATCCAGTGCAGAAGCGTGTGGCTTCAAACGGTTGGAAATACCAGCTCAAAGCAGCACAATCTGTTCTCCTTCTCTGTGGGATGCTAACTTTGAAATGGAGCAGGACTGATGCACGCAGGATGCAATAGTAAGCTAACTGACGGGGTGCTGTGCTAATTGCATTAGTCATTTATACCCTGGACTTGACAAAATCTCAATGCTTATCTTGGCCAGTGTGGATGCACTCAAAATATGTGCATGTGTCTATGTGCAACCATTACAGGCTCTGAAAAGGGCTGGATGGACACAAGAAAGCAGCCAGGATGTCCCTGAGAGGCTGAGAGATGGAAAACACAGGCAGGAGGAAAAGTGGTTCAGTGACAGCCCAAAGGGGGTGGCAATGCCACCGCATGTGGCAGCGACTGGCATGCTGACAAGCAGGGATGCTCCTGCAGCAGGGACCAGGCATCGCAGCTCTGCAGGCAGCTGGGAGCGGGCAGTGAGGGAGAGAGCAGAGCACCGCGTCCCACCACAGCCCCGTAAAGCTGCTAAAACCCTAAAGCTCCCTTACCCGCTCCGGCTGGCGCAGCGTGGTACTGCTCCTTAGGACCAAGGCTGGAGGCATTAGCCTGGCTTGGAAAGACATCATCGCTTCCAACCAGCATGTCTGAGGCTTCAGAGTTGTGAACAGGTAATAGAATTGCAGCAACAAATAATAAAAAGAGGAATGAAATGGAAGGCAGCCACTGGAAAAGAGAGCTATCCGTTATCCCGGCCTGAAGGGTAATAGGTAAACAAGGCGTTCGGGTACTGGCTGGCGCAGAGCTCGCTGGCACAGGAATAATAAACAGCGCAATTATAACTTCTGCACTCAGAGGTTTCAAAGAGGAAAAAAAAAAAATCAATAGCGTTAATTTAACTGGTTACAGACTTAACGTCTGTGGTGCCGCAGGGGCAGCGGGATGGCCTCGCCGGGGCTGGCACCAGCAAAGCCCCTGCCCGACCGTGCCGGGTCCCGCAGCGCCCATGGCCGGGGGCACCGCGGTGGTGCTGGGCGGGCGCTGGGGCAGGGGGGGCTCCAAAGCCCCGCGCCGAGCTGTCAGCACACCCCGCCGCCGCCGCGCTGCTTTATTAAGGGCTGAGACGCGGCAAGGGGAAGGAGTGACAGATTTAAAATTAACTTGCCAAACTCCCCATCAATATTATGACAATTCCCCGCATCGGTTCAGCGACCCGGCGCGCCGCCTGACAGCGTTAGCAGAGCTCTGTGGCAGCACAGCCGGCTGCCCGGCTGGCAGCGCTCGGGCGCAGGCGTCCGTCCCTCCCCGCAGCACCCGGCCGCACTCGCTGCGCCCTGCAAGCCCCTCGCTTCCCTTCCAACTTGGGATATTCTCTGATTCTACGTCTGGGCTTTCCCTTCCCCGAAGCGGCGGGGAAGCAGCAGCCCTGATTTCCAGGCAGGGAGCTGGGAGACTACCAGGACTGATTTGCAGAGGGAATGGAGCTGCATAAGGCGCTCGGCACGGCTCGGCACAGCTTGGCACCTAACAGCATGGCAGGCCCGCATCCTCCAGAGCCATCCTATGGCTATGAAGATGTGAAAACACTCAGAGTTTAGGTTTTTTTTTTTTTTTTTTCTTGCATTGAACAGCGAGGGAGCACTGACACAAATCCTCTCCCAACCCAGCCACCAAACACGCACCTTCCCGCTCCCTGGAGCCATTTCGGCCACTTATCTGCCCCAACACCCGGAAACTCCCTGGCTGCACCGCATCACTGTCTGGGGGGGGACAACCAGGGGCTCCCCCGTGGCAGGCCGGGGAGGGGCAGGAGCTGGTCCCGTTCCCAGGGCCATGCCCTGGAGCGAGAGCTGGAGCAAGAGGCCGGGATGGGCAGGGAGCACGGCTCGGGCAAGCGGCTGCTCCCCGGGAGCGCTCTGCCGCGTGGGCTCCCGCATCCCATTTGCCGTGCAGTAATAAGCTAGCGAGTAAAGCTAGCTCAGCAGGTAGTAATTTGGGTTTTCTACATATTAACAGCATAAAAGCAACAGGCTAAAACTGCAAACAGCTCTTAAACAAAAATCTGTACTCCCTTGTGGCAAAGAGACAGCACAAAACAGATAAGGAACTAACAAACAACCCATTTGGAAAATAATCCCCTGGTGATTTGGGCACTGTGTGGAGTTTGGGCTCTGCCCCACCGCGAGGCAATGGGGGGAAAATAGCGCTAATCTAGTCTTCAGCGAGCTGGATCCAGTGCTGAGCCTCCCGGCTAAACCCGGAGGTGTGACTGGAATAGATCAGCTCCGACCTCATTTAGTCATTAACACTGCACAGCGCGTTGCCAAAGAGAAGGAAACACTAAAAAAGGGCAGGGGCACCCAGAAAAAGGGGACGGCTCGGAACGTGCCTGGAGCTGAATGGGGGAACCCCAGCGGAAGGAGTGAGGGACGCTCTGGTGAGGCTGCTCCCTGCCAAGCGCACGGCTCCCGAGGGCACGGCTCCCGCTCCCTCGCTCCCAGCAAAGCTGCCGCTGGCACGAGCCACAGGGCAGCGGGGCAGAGCCAGCCTCTGCCGTGCAGCCAGCACCTACGATCCGAAATGAAGCCCCGAGCACGCCAGGGAGGCGCTGGCAGGCGTCGGAGCCAACACAAGGCTCTGCAGATGGATCCATGAGCAGCATCCCTTTCCCCACCGCCCTGCGCGGCTGCGCCCAGGCAGGGGCAGGAGCTCCCTGTCCCCATCCCAGGGCAGCTTGGTTTTCCCGGGAGAGGAAATTACTGAGGGGGAATAGTTTTGTTTTATGTGCTTGCAAAACAGCAACAGCAGCAATGATGTGGAGAACTCCTCCAAGAAGAAACCCTGACACTGGCTTCTCCAACAGGTCAGTTGAGCAACCCAACCACCACAGAGCTAATTAACGGTTATCAAGCCACCTCAGTACGCAGCAAGCTGTAGAGAGAGCTGCTTGGCACCAGCACGAAGGGACGGACTGCAGGTCACACGACGATGCGTCACACCCCTGCTGCTGTGCGCACGGGGCACGTACAGCACACACCAGCATCAACAGGCGAATCTGAGCGGCTCCCCCATTTCACAGCCTCACCAAACACCATGCTTGCTGTGCCCTAAAGGTGTCCCCCTTGCACGTTCCCACCCTTTGGAGCCGGCTGGGCAAAATAAAGCCACCAGAGCTCCACCAGCTCCATCCCCGTGCTGCAGCTGGCAGGGATGCGCGGCCGTCAGGGCACGGATGCTCTCGTCAGCGCTGCAGGCTGTTGGGTGACAAAGGGACCACCCATCCCCGACGGGATGGAAACACCGCTGTAACTGATAGGCGTTGCCCAGGCCAGTGTGTGAGAGACACCGCTGGTACTGGCACAAAGGCTTCCTCCCAGCACCATGCTGACACGCCTGGCGGATCGAGAACATCCTATTTATTAAAGACACTGAAGATGCGGCAACATGGGAAGCAGACACCATTCAAAGGACTGTCACATCTGCATAGCTAAAGGATCCCAGTGGTTATAAATCCCTCTAAAATACTCAGCCCCTTGTTCTGATAGCAGGTTCTTGCTCCTACTTTGCAGAAACAGGCTTTTAATCCCTGGTATTAGGCAGCTTCCTGCTATGTTTCAAATGCACCAAATTAAGGGCTTCTCTAACAGCTGGTGTCTTAATGCTCAGAGAGGTTCTTGAATATCTATGAAAATCAGAGGCAAATTACATCTTTTAGTTAATAATTTCTTCTCCATTAACCTCCTTCTCTTCCCTTGTTAGGAGATGATGTAATGGTGCTCCTACTGCCGAACCCTCCGGCACACCCGGCTGTGGGAAGGACGCGGGTGCGCGCACAAGCGAGCCCTTCTCCTTGCCACCCAGCGCTGCTGGAGCCAGCTCAGGCCGGAGCCGGGCAGCGCTGAGCTCCCAGGCTGCCGCGAGCACTTCCGAAGCCAGACACGCTGCCTCCCTGCAGGCACGCAGCTCCGCCGAGCCGGCACGGCGTGCGCGCTGCAGCCTGCCCTGTGTGGGGACAGGCTACGGCAGCAGGGACACGGGTGCTCTGTGCCCACCACACCGGCGTGTTCCTGCTGCGGCTTCTGATCTGTGCTCCCAGGGGATGCAGCAAGATGTTCCCGTTGGGTTCAGCCCCCTCCAGCCAGCGTGCCCACCCTCTCGCCCGCTCCTCGGTGGTCGTTTGGTGGGTTGCTCGCAGTTCAGAGCTGTTTTCTCCCAACCCCACATCTCTTAGAGCCAGGAGCAGTCCCCCAGCTGATGCCAGGCAATAAAAGCGCTGTTTGCCACGCCGAGGACCTGGCTCCCACCGCACAGCCCCTCGCTGGCAGAAGCCCCCATCAGCTGCATGCACACTGGCCATTGCCCCTGCAGTGTGGTGAGAATTTGGGGAGCTTACGGAGCCCTCAGACCCGCTGGACCTTTGAGCTCATGGAAAATTTCATCTCTGCAGCCCTGGCTCTGCTCTGAAGGACCACAGAAGCTTGCAGCATGGGCGGGAGGAAGGCAGAGAGGAGCCTACTGGGAAAATTGCCTTTGCACGCTGTCAATTCTCACTTCAGCAAAGGCTGCGGATCTGTTGGCTCCAAGCACTCTGCTGGCTGCTGCTTTCTGCATGCCTCTGCGCTGGTGGAGCCCGTAATTCATCTGCCATCCCCAGAGCAAAAGGACAGAGTTCAGCGTGAATTCATAGCTAGGAAGACTTTCACACTCTGCTGGGGAAAAAGTGCCCAGAAAACCGGTGTGGCCAGAGGTGATGAGCACCCACAACTCAGCTAAAATCACAGGCAGCAGTGAGGTCTCAGCGCCTGAATAGGGAAAAAACCTCAGCGCACTGCAGATGCTGTGCAAGAAGAGTTGTGGCTGGGTGGAGTATGGACTAAACGGGCCCAGCTGGGTCCTCTCCTGACACTGCTCAGCACAGGTGCTACGAAGTTCATAGGCCCACCTTGGTTTGCACCCAATCACAACGTGGCTATGTTCAGTAGAACTGAAGAAAAACACACAAATCAGCTAATTCTCCAACCCTAAATCCAGCGATTAAGCAAGCTCTGCTCTGTGGGTGCTGAGAGGCGAAGACGTGGGCAGCTCAGGTCTGCGCTCCCCACCCGCACCTCCCTCTGCTCTCCCGACACACCCAGGGCACAGCCCTGCCACGTGCTGCTGCCTGGCCTTGTGTCACATCCACCTTACCTCCCCTCGTGGATGCTATTTCGTATTGCGCCATAGCCACAGCTTCTCCCAGTGCTATAAGCGGAGCACCGAATAAAATTCGCTCACATAGGTTGAAAACATGCAAAAGGAAATACTTTTGCATGCTACAGGCGATTAAACGTCGGAACTGATTGCAAGATGTTGTGGAGATGGCAGATATCAGCGTTCAGAAAGAGATGGGACAACAAGGCGGAGAAAAGTCCATCAAAGACAATTAAACACTCAGCCAAAGAGACATACACCAGCCCAGGAGAGCCCTACGCTGCTGCCCGTGGGAAGGATGAACAAGTAGGAAAAACAGTGTTGTCCCCTTGCTCTCTTCCCCAAGTATCTGCTAGTGAATGCATCAGAGCTGCTGTCTCTGCACTGCTGGACCTTGGTCCCATCTGCCCGCCCCAACATTCCCAAAACCAGGAGCAGAGTTGGGCCATACCTGAAAGTCATCTGGAACACCTGGCCCTGGTTGACGTGCTGGCTCCTGTTGTTGTAGCCGTGCAGCATCTCCCCGAAGAGCGTGTCGTTGAATTTGGCGTCCGACTTCAGGCACTTGGGGCCCTCGCAGATGTCGGACAGCATGAGGCAGGACTTGCCGTCGGGAGCCAGCTTGTACTCCTCCACGCACCTGCGGGGCACCATGAGCCACGTCAGAGGGACCCTAACGCTAACCCTAACCCTAACCTCAGCCCCTGGGTGCGGTGGGGCTGCAGGATGAGCATGGGGACAGGGTGCTGAACCCAGCCGGGTACCCAGCAGGGACACTGAGCCTCTTGGTGCTGTGTTCTGCAGGGGCCTGGGTTTTGCAAGGATGCTAAAACACAACCATTTCCAGCATTTGTGTGCTGAGCCAATGATGGGGAGAGCTGCAGCAGGTGAGCGCCGGGCTGGGCATTAATCCCGGCTATTCCCGGAGCAGCCAGCACACCGCCCCGGCCCCGCAGGCAGCCCAAGCGCCGCTGACACCTGCAGCAGCTTCCCCAGCAGCATGGGGGCTGCAGGGCTCAGGCTGTGCCACGCTCTGCAGGATGACCCCGGCCACCTGCAGCCTCGTGCCTGGCAATCGCCCCCACGCCGCAGAGCAGAGCTGAGCCCACCGTGCATCATTTGCTCCGTTCTTAAGACAGCCCCAACCCCCCGATGCCCTCTGATGTTGCTACAGTGCAGGCACTGATGTTCCCCAGGCAAAAGCAAAGCGAAATCCGGAGTTGCTTCCCTGTTTTTGTCATATCAGTGCCCTCCTGCAAGGATGCAGCTCCTGCGTGGTTGCTCTTTGTTCCTCAGTCCTGCTTTCAAGCACCTTGTGGGTAAGACACATCTTATCTCTCATGTGCAGTGAGGGAAACCGAGGCAGACAGCAGGGATGTGATTCAACTACAGACACCAAAGAGATCAGTGGCATCTTTGGTGTGTGCTCATGCTGCTCCCCTCCTTCTCCCCTTCTTCTGCCTTTCCCTCAGCATTGCAGCTCCCAGTCAATGAGGAAACTTCCATCCCCCTTGCCTGCCCCTTCCTCTCCGCACTGGCAGCGCTCTGCTGACCTCAATCCCACCGCTGTCCGGGCTTGAGCCCCTCTCCTATTCCTCCACCGTGTTTTTCTGCTGCAAGTGAAACTCTGTCTGTCTGTCATGCTTCTCCCAGCCCGTTCCACCGGCGCAGCTTTGCCTTGAGAAGGGATTATACAAAAAGCAAGGGAAAAACTCTCTGTCCTTGCGGACAGATGACTGAAATCCCAACCCTGCTGCCTGGTGTGGGCTCAGACGGAGACCATACAATGTCCCCAGGCTTCCCGACCCTCCCTGCAGAGGTTGCTGGTGCCCATATGGATTTCCAACCCCCTCGCAGGCACGGTGGAGGCAGCGTGCTCTCTCAGTGACTCAGCCGCTCTGTGCTGCTAAACAATAATAAAAAAAAAGAAGAAAAAATAAAAGGGGGAAAAAAAAGCAAGCAGCTTTCTGCCACGGCCAGCTCCTCCCCGGGGAGCGCTGCAGGATGTCTGCGCTGCACCTGCAGGCATTCCTCAGAGCTGCACACCTTCCCACTCCTCTCCATGCACGTACAGCTCTCTCATGGGCAACTCCTCCCCAGAAGGGCTCCTTTTCCCCTCCTTCACCCTAATCCTTCCCACAAAGACACGAAGGAGGTTCCTGAGAAGTGCCGGCGCGAGCCAGCAGATGGACGCAGCCTGCAGAGCCCTGCGCCGGGGCTGGTGTGGGACAGCGCGGGTGATGGATGACGCCTTCTGCAGCTGTGCAGCGTAAAGCCAGATAATCACTGCACTCCTTTTAGAGCATACCGCAGCCGGGGAGATTTTCCTGAGAGAAAACGCTAAATTGTGTAGGATTATAGGATCCCGGCCAAAATCAGGGATGAAACTCTATTTTAAGAGAGTCACAAGGCGAGGGGGGGGAAGTAGTTTTTAAAGAAAACAAGTCCTCCACCTTCCCCCTCCGACACGCAATGTACAATTTTTGGGTACGTTCGCGGTGAGTCACAGATCGAACCGTACCGTCACGGTCCCGGTGGGGGAGATGAGGAGGGTGCATCTGCTCGCCTGGCTTCTCGCGCTTGCGTTCGCTTTTGCCCGTAGGCAAACCGGGTGCCTGCTGCAAGCTGGATCCACAAAAAGCCTGTCTGTTGGGCACCCAGCTCCCCTGCGAGATGCGATGGCTTGGGGCCGGGCGGCACAGGAGGAGGGTTGGTGATGACGGGGAAGGGAATGGGTTATTTAGCTGCGAATGGGAGAAATGGGAGCGTGGCACGGGACTCACCCGCAGAACATGAAGATGGTGCTGGACGAGGGGTCGTGGGGCAGCGGGAGGGTCTGCTGGAGACAGAGCTGCTCACAGCCGCCGTTGAAGCCATCGGAGCAGTCGATGCCTTTGGAGTAGTCGTAGCAGCCGGTGCCATCCTTCATGGGTCGGAGGTCCTCGGGGCACTGCAGCGAGAGAGGGCACACGGTGAGGTCACCCCTGGGTCCCCTGCAGCCACAGCCAGGCGGTTGCCCATGACCCACCCAAGAGCTAGAGGGGTTTGTGGGGGGAGAAAGACCACATCCCCATCCTCACTCCGGAGAAGGATGGAACCGAGGAGGACAGGCTCACAGCCCCGACTACTTGGAACATTTTTCAGCATTTGAGGGAAGCGTGCTGATTCACACAAGCAGGGATCCTGTTCCGGGTTCTAATTTCAGTTCCCCAGCTGGCTTTCCTTGTCCCAAAAGATAAAAGCCAGCAGGCAGCAAATGCTATCAATAAATTGTCACCTAGATTAAAGCACTCTTCTATTCCACTCCCGTTATTTATCCCTTTTTGCCAAACACACACGCACACAAACAACAACAAAAAGGCCAGTCCTTGAAAAAATAAATAAATCTTGCTGAGGAACAGCTTGCAATTAAAAATGCATTATGGAATTTCTTGAAGATGAGTTAGACTGGAGCTTGTTCAGGTAGTGATGAAGGCAGGTTATAAATGGCCTCTGTCAAGCAGAAGAAAGGTTATAAAACCACTATACTTTGTGCTTAAAAAAGAAAATCAATTTTCCGTGCGAGCAAAACACCATACATATTAATAAAAGTTCAGGAGCCCCTGGACCCCGCGCTTGCTGTCACAGGCAGGGTCCCGACAGCAGACGGCTGCCAAGCCTGGCTCATGGCTGTTGAGCAGCAAACTGCCCGCACAGGACGTCGGAAAAGCACTCCAGGGAGGCCTGGCCCAGCCCGGAGAAGCTTCTCTCCACCTCCTAACACACCGCATCGTTCCCTGCTGCGACCCTGCCATTCCCTGCTGCGACAGCGTCAGAGCTGCTTCTGCCGGTCTGCAGCGCTAGCGATGCCCCGCAGCCCCGTGCCCTCAGCTCTGAGCCTCGTGGATATTGGCACCGGCCTCGCAGGCACCGGGTATGGTGGAAAGCGGGGAGGCACGGGGCTTTTCGAGCCAGAGGGCTCAGGAGCATGGCACTGCCGCCTGCAGGGAGCAGGGCAGGCCCCGAGGCAGCCCTGGAAGCAGCCGCACTGCCTCGGCACGCAGTGGCGGGAGGCACGGGAGCAGGAAGCTGTCTTGCTGCATAAACAGAATAAATATGAAGGAGGGGAGGATACTTAGAACAATCCGTGCTTTTCAGCACTGAGCTGCCTGGGAAACAGGATGGGGATAAGTGTGTTTGTGACTCCGTGTACATCATACTTATCTGCTGCAGTCTCCTCCTAGTCTGCGGGCCCCACAGTACAATAAGAGCTGTGCAAAGAGGCAGAGACGTATCTCCATGAGGACATGCGGCACTGCGGCCACGGCTCCGCTCCCAGGTCCGGTGTGTCCCAGCTGGGCTCTGCCCAAGTCCCCGCTGGACTTCCCGGGATACCCTCCAGGATGCTGGAGGGAGCCGATGGGAGCTGAAGGCAGCAGGAGCTACAGGATGACAGCCAGGGGATCAGCCGCGGCTGAGACTCGTTGGCATGATAAACCTTCACTACAGATCTCCCTGTCTGCAGAGCAGGGGATTTGCAATCAGGATGTCCCATGGATAGATTAGGGCAGAGAAAAAGCTAAAGCCCATTTGGATGCCACTGTGCTCTTGTCCACAGGGTGACAGTCAGAAATTACCCAGAAAAAAGCTGCCATGTGCTAACCTGGCCTCCCTGGCTGTGCCGCAGGGTTGCACTGGGCTCCCAGGCAGACTTA
Source organism: Anseranas semipalmata (assembly GCA_013399115.1). Lineage (NCBI taxonomy): Eukaryota > Metazoa > Chordata > Aves > Anseriformes > Anseranatidae > Anseranas > Anseranas semipalmata. The sequence goes on along the minus strand of VXAA01001508.1, from coordinate 1,749,882 downwards.
CAAAAACAGCACTTGCTCTGTGTTTTCTGGGCTTTTATATAGGACCATATCTGTTATTGCTGACATTGATTTGTCTGGCTTGGGCAGCAGAGAACCAATAATTACTGAGAGTTTTAATCAATCCCACATCAATTCAGCTGCAGTTCAATTTGTGATCTGCCTTGGCAGTGACACAGGATGGGGGGCTGCGTCTGAAAATGATTAGAAAATCAATAAGTAACTCAGCCAATAATTCTGTCTGGGCAATCGCGGGTGACACGTCCTGCCCTACTCCACTGGGGAAGCTGGCAAGATGTGGCCCCCCAGCAGCCCTGCCGCCCGCTCCGAAACAGGATCTGGCTGTTTTCTCAAGAGAGCAAAGGGGTCCCACCACCCACAAGCCAGCCGCTCAAAGGATTTCCATGTTGGACCAGCATGGCTCCTGATGCTGGCACCAAAGGAACTTGCTTCAGACTCCTGGCCCGTCCTTCACTGGGGGGTCTGACCAGCAAAAACATGAACCTCACAGCCGGGGAAGTGGGTTTGGTGCTTGGCCCCTGCTGCAGAGAGGAAAGCGGAGATGGGGAGACTCCGGCTTGCCACTGCCCTGGAAAGCCATGGAGAAGACATCAGCATACCGATGATATTCTGCTGTCCTGCAGATCCACTCAGCCTATACAGGAATCATAGAACTGTTTAGGTTGGGAAAGACCTTCAAGACCATCAAGCCCAACAGCATGAATGAATCGGTTTCTCTGTGATGATGGCTCACCCTGAAGATTGCTCTTGGGACTGGAAAGAAGACTGAGCTTCTTGTCTTCTTGTGTATTATCACGGATAACACAGATCCTGCAGACTGAATGTGACCCACAGCCATGAAGCCGCGGCCCTGCTCCTGCCGATAGGAGCCAACAGCACCTCAGTGCACATTTTGCTGATGGCATGGGTGGACTTCGGCTCTTCCCCCTTGTCCGTGCCGGGCAGAGCACCAAGGTCCTGATTATTGTCACTGCAGTCAGCAAAACAGATTCTAAGCACACCCAGGGAGCTGAGATGCTGAACAAGAACATGCTATTTTTACCTGGTTTTCAGAGCAGTGTGCTTTTTTCCCTTTTAAATGATGTCATCGAGGTGACACGGAGTGGCAGAGGGCACGGGAGCCCTGCCTGCGTGTGCTCAAGTGTTCCCGAGCCAGCCGCACTGCCATTTAAAACCGAACGGATCGCCGTGGCCCACGCTGTCCCCACAGCAGGACATCATCGCGTGGCCACCGCCTCCCAGGACTCGGCACTGTGCCCCTGACCACTGCCACCACCCTCAGCAAAGCCAGGGCAGACACAACAGGAGGAAGCCCCTTTCCAAGGGGAAAGCAAGCGAGCATCCGCCACAATCCGCACAAGAATGTTTCTTAGGAAAACATCTATCTGGACTGTTGGTGTCAGTGAGCAAAGGCCCTTTCTTTTCTTTCTTGTTTGCAAAGCTCATTAGCAGCGAGACGGGCGACGGGGTCACTGGAAACAAAACGCGCCTCTCATTACCGACACGGACCCCCCCGACGAGAGAAGCCAGCTCTGCCGCAGCACTGCCTGGCAGCGCTCACAGCTCCGCTCCTCTTTTCTGTTATTTAAAAAAAGAATATTTAATAAAGTGTTTCGGTAGAGAGTAAACTGCCCTTTTTATTATTCCGCTCTGTTTTCCCAACGTTAGCAGCCTTTTTGTCAGAGACAACAGCCGGGACTCCTCGCGCGTGCCCACCTGAGCTAACGCGTCCCGCGGAGCCGGCCCTGTGCGGGCAGCGGGCTGGCCGGGGTCTTGCACGAAGGGACACGGTGTGGCCACGGGGAGTTTAATTTGCAACACCAAATCCATCCATGACATGCTCAGCTAGTCAGAGCACAAATGGACCAACTCCTCCATGGCCGGATGGACAGACAGATGGACAGAAGAACAGATCTGCTCCAATACTCGCTGTGTGTGAAAGAGTCCGAAGGCCCTGCTGAACCCACCTGCGTTAGAGACACCCTTGCTCAGCACCGAGGAGCCTCTCCAGTGTGAAACAAAACCATTACTGCGAGGCACTGCTGAGGTACCAGCAAGTGCCAGCATTTTAATGAGCTCCAAACTATGCGCTGGCATGTATTTTATTTACTTGCTGGAGCTCAGAAATGATACAAATGCATTACACTCCTTTGTGTCCATATATATACATATTTAGACAGCTTTGGCTTGTTCTGCCTCCGCTCCCCTGGCACCCAAGGCCCTCTGGGGCTCTGCTGGCCCCTTTGCTCTCCCTCTGTCCCCTCCTCGGGGCAGCGATGCCTTCGCTGCCCCCAGAGCCCCGCTGCAGGGAACATGCTTCCTGGAGGGCAACGTTACAACCGTTTGCTGAAATAACAGTCATTTTCTTCCTACTCTTTCCTCCCTGTTTCCTTTTCCATCTCAAGATCATCAATCATTATTTTAGCCACAGAAAATCAAATCCATCTGTCTTGCAGGTTCCAAAGCACATGCTGCGGCAGCTCACGCTGCTCGGTGTGTCCCCAGGACACTGTGCCAGCACGTTTTGGAGCACACTGTCAGCTCCTGCCCATTGGAGTGCTTCCCTTCCCACACACACAGGAGAGCCTGGCACCTCCAAAACCCTTTGGGAGACCAGAAATTCAACTACAGCCTCAGCTGACCCCCAGCATACAGCCTGGGCACAGCACTACCTGCCAAAATCAGTGACCCAAACCAAAGCCAGGGACCCAAACCAGGTGTGATGTGACCAGAACACACGAAGCATCCCAGTCTGTTGGGGAGCAGGGGGGAGAGGGCTGGTGCCAACTGGTGAGCTCCGAGGAATGCCACTGCAAGAGCCAGGGCTGGAGAAGATGGGGTTTTATCACCTAAATTACCTCTTTCCAGCGCAGTCAGAGACCTCCAGCTCATCTCAGTGCCTCCATCTCAACAGCACCAGGGGCTTCTACTTCCAACCATAATATGCATAAGTAGTAATCTTCTGCTTCAAGGAGCCAGCTAAACTTTAAAGGGATTAGAAAAGAACGGTTCCCTCCCCATCTCCCTCCCCTGCGTGTTGTGCATCTCTCCATAATTAGCTAGGTGCCTCTTAAGGCAGGGACGGATGAGTTTTTATTTTTCAACGAACAATTGTCTGTCAGAAAATGCAGATTTGATGAAGCTTAAGTGCTTTATGGGATTCCATCAATTACATCTCGAAATTCATTGGGAAATTAGGAAAGCATTTAATTTTGACAAGGTTGAAATGTTTTAGTTTCCACTGCTTAATTTTGTTTTTATTTCAGGCTGTACACTGGGATAATGTAACATATAACATAAAACTCCAGACGATAATGTTGGAATGAAACATTTCCCCCTCCTTCATAGGAAGGAGATGTTTTGAACTAATATATTCTGGAATTTGCACATGGGAGATTTCTGCATAGATTTTTGGTTTGGGCTCAAACTCCCAAACCCCCGGCGTCCCCACAGAATATCAGTGCTCAGCTTTACCCGCTTCATTTTGAGGAACCTCTCTGCTCTCCTCGGTCCCCAAGAAGCCCCTGGATGACTTGTGCTGGACGGAGGAGACTGGAGAGGCCCCTGGCCTGCTCCCTCATTTCTAATCCCATTTCCCCATGAAATGGTTACACTGTTCAATTAAGCCATTTCTCTGCGCTGTGTTGCAGTGGCTAAGGAACAGCCCATCGTTTTGATGTGGAAGAGAGCAAAAGGGAAGGATTAGCTCCAGACAGGCTGAGCTATGGCTTACACGTCTGTGTGGACCATGCCAAATTCTTTTCCTTCTATGTCTAAAAAGGCCAGGAGTGACACAGCACAGGTGTCACAGCGTGGGCCACACTGTAATCAAGAGCCCATCTGTGCACCATGGGGCCAAACCCTCTCCTACCTGACGGTTGACCCCATGATCATGAAGAAGAGCAGATTATATTGTGCTTGGAGCCAAACTGCATTTTTTTTGCTTAAATTAGAAATACATTTCTGCTAGTAGGACCTCAGTCTGAGAGCAGTAAGATGGTGCCAACTAGCTGGATTTAATGTGTAAGAGAGCAGTGCTGAGTGCCTGGTCCCTTTCCTCTTGCTGACACCTCTCAGATGGTGCTGTGGGCCTGATCAAGCCCTGCTCGATGGACTGTGGCACAGGAACCATCAAACCTCACCCTTGCATCCACCTGCTGCAGCAAAGTCGCTTGCACAGCAGGGAAACAAGGGGCTTCCTTGTGCTGCTACCTGGATGTGGGACCCTCAGCTGCCTTCCTCACCACTGTCTGGACAACACGTGCCCTCCTGCTTCTCCCGGAGGTCCTCACGGTGGTGAGACCCCATCCTGAGAGGCACGCGGGGCTCAGACACGCACTTGTTCCTCCTGTATGGTTTCTCCTGGTTTGCTGGGATCCCTGGAAGATGGCACAACACGCACGCTGCACTCAACGTGCAGACCAGAGCCACTGGGTTTAGAGACGCTCACTGGGATTTTGTTTTCCTGGGAAATGCCTGTGGCTTCCTCTGCCCCATCAGCAATATGGAAACAGATACGTTTTCTAGAGTTTGGGGGCTGTTTTGTTATGTTGCAAGGTAGGGCTCAGAGGCAAGGCTCCAGTTAGCAAGTCCAAACACAGGTGTTAGCAAGGTGGCAACTCGTACTTTTTAAAATTAACCAAGCAATAAAAACCCTCCGATAAGTAAAGAACTGCAGAAAACCATTATGCACTAATGCCATCTACTGGGTACAAGGAAAAATAACAGAAAAAACATGAGAAGAGGGAAAAAAGAGAGCCCTGTGGGAAGCTGGCAGCAGTAGCCCTGGGAATCACTCTTCCCATAGAGGCAGCATCAGCGCTGAGACCGCGGTTCCGAGCCTCGGGTCTCCCAGGTGCCTCCTTGCACGCAGGGTTTTAACGGAGCGACGTGCTCGTGTCTCCTTCATAAGCCGAAGGAGACCGACCTGGAAGAGCTCCTGACCAATATCTGCAGGCATCTGCCCCCGACATCTTAAACAAGTCCTTCGAAGGCCAAACAATTAGGTGATGGCAGAGACCGCACCGCTAAAAAGCCCTGAGATAAATGCATCCTCGATCATCGCAGAATTACTGGAAGCTGTGTTAACGGCACGAAGGAACTGGTAACAGATGATGATTATAAATAAAAGGAATAAGAAGTCTTTGAGATTTGCACTGTTCCCTGGTTGAGCTGCTAGGCTCTGGCTCTGGTGTGTATTAATTGCTTACAAGCCCACATGTATATTTTATGCTCAGTACCTGCCTGGAACATTTGTTGGATTTAACCTTGATTGATGAACCACTGATTATATACTTCTGTGGTCCTCGGCAAATTAATAAACTGTTGACTGGTAAAGATTAACAACATGTCATGATTTGAGAAACAGTGTCCAGAGTAAAGCTGAAGCAAACCTAGTGCTAAAATTAGTATGCGAGTGCTCCCTGAACTCTATAAAAAGGGGATAGTTTAATTAAATTACATCCCGATATTGCCCATAGCACTTACCAAATTGGCAAATTGAGTTCACAGCAGTTCAGCTTTAAAACCAACTGACATCCCTGCAAATGTGCAGCAAATGACCCCATCCCTCCTGGCACTGGGAGAGCCAGCTCACGCCCGCAGACTTGGAGAGAAGGGGCGGATGAGGAGGAGACATCGGCACCAAGTGACTGGGGCCGAGGGGGACACAAGGTCACACGCGAAGGTTGTGGCTGGGTCAGAAACTCAGCTCCCATCACTTGCTGTCCCACCCCGCGCCACGAGCACAGCCCATAGGGAGCCCGGCTGGGGGAAATCGCTGGATTATGCTTTTTCCCAGGAAACAGCCACCTTTGCTTGCAGTGCTGCAATTCCTGGGCACCTGCAAGCCACCAATGGGTGCAAAATGCTGCACAAACGGCAGCGGGGGGGCAGAGCAGGGGGCGATGCGGCTGCATCCGAGCGCTGCTGCACCTCCAAACTCCCCGCCCGGCTCCCGCCGATGCTCCGTGCCAGCAAGCAGGATAGAGGGGAGAAAAGGCAATTTCCCGAACTACAGAGAGTGAGGCCGTTTGCAGAGCAGCTCCAGCGTGTCTCCCGCGGGGAGGGCTGCATTAACTCTCCCCACATCACAGCGGGGATGAAACCAGCCCTCCGTTACATGGCCCAGCGCTGCTGTCCCCAGGCTTTGGGGGAAAAGGAGCCACAGGGAGGGATGGGCACCTCTGCGGCCGTCTCTTCTCCCTGCACATCCCCTGCCAGGGCAGCACTGGATGCACGGCCCCGGGACCTGGCGTGATGGGGGGCACGGGGTCCCTGCCACCCCTGCAGCCCTGGGCAGCGCCTCTCGCCCATGGCTTTTTGGGGAGCAGGATGTGCCCCAAGGTGATTTCCCATTCCTTTCTCTGGCCCTCCTGCCGGATACGTTTTGTTCTCTTTAAATACATTTAGCCATTATAAAAGCAGGGGGGGTTATTTTCCCTGAGTGACACAGTTTTCAATTTCTGCCGCTCTGTGTGCCGGCATGGTGAACGCTAGGCCTGTAATTTATTGACAATTTCTATCTTAATATATCTTGACTTTTAAAAAGAGGCATCTCTTCCCAGCGGCACAGGGCAATCAGAGCCCCGATTGTTTCTGACAGTGTCTGGGAGGCACATTAGTTTTCAGAGCAAAATGACACCCAAAAAAAGGGGGGAAAAGAAAAAAAAATGCCTGAAACTGAGCCCCTCCCTGGAAAGGACCAGAACAAAAGAAAACAACAATGGAAAAAGAAAGCACAAAAGGGGGAGGAATAGAAAGGAGGAGACGGCGGGCGCTGCAGGGCCGAGCGCTGCCCGTGACACATCAGGCTGTCGTGCTAAATGGCCTTAACAAGCAATCGGAGAAGGGGATAATGAAAACGCCACCCCGGAGACGGCACCACTCCAGCCTGACCTTTCCAGGCTGCTGCCGTGTATAAACATCTTCAATAAATAAAGAGACACTTAACTCCTGCCTCGGCGGCGGGCAGGGGTGACGGGCTCAGCCCGCGGCAGCTGGGGGCTGCGGAGCAGGGGCTGGGGGCTCGGGGCACACGCTGTGGTCCCCTATGCCGCAAACACAGCAGGCAGCCTGATGGACGCTTCCCCTCTCAGCGGGTGTATGCGTATTCCCGTGCTAATAATTGTCTTATTGCGGGCTCCTGCAGCCGGAGCTGCTCCAGCTTCCCCTGGCAGCTTCCCGAGGCTCTGCCCCACGTTTCAGGCTCCTCACCCCGACCAGCAGTGCCGCTGCCAGCAAGATGTACGCTGTACGCAGCGTGCAGACCGGAGCCACAGATTTCACGAAGCTCGCTGGGGTTTTGTTTTGTCTGAGGGTCTCAGAGGGGCACTGGGGAGAAGAGGATGGGGAGATGCTTCACGCTGGGAAGCTCAAGGCAGGAGAAGCAGAGGGGCTCTCTTTTCAGCCTGTGTTTCTCTGACGAGCAGGGAAATGACTCTCAGCCTCACCCTTTTTTCTTTTACACATCCACGCCCCAGTGCTCCTTCCCTGAGGTCCTTAAGGCGAACTTCCCAGGTGTGATTCACTGCGAAGAGGTGCCAGGGCAGCCACCACCACACACATCCCCTCGGCCACCTCCACGGAGAGCGAGCAGCAGCATCCCCTCCGTCCCATCCCCAGTACCTACCACGCAGCCCGTCGAGTCCACCTTGCGATCCGAAACGCACTTGAAGTTGCGAGTGCAGCCGCCGTTGTTGCGGGAGCAGTCCCGGACCGGCCCGAAGGAGGAGAGCAAGTCATTGATGGTTTCGAAGTAGGTGGACAGCATCGCTTCTTCCCTTGGAGAGAAAAGGCACCGTTAGGGCTGGCAGGGAGGGACAGGGAGGTGGCAGCGCGTGGCACGGGCAGTGCCATACCTCACCCACAAGGAGGGCTGCTCTGACAAAATCACGGCATGAGATGACTAGAACTTGGTCGGAGGAAGTTTGCCAAGAAAATGAAGGCTTTGTGACCTTTCTGTATATAATTAATTTGCTGCACAACTTTGACATCCTTGACAAAAATTAGCCAGCTCTGAGGTTGCAAAGATCCTACCTATGTACCATTTTCATGCAAGCTGCCCGCTACAGGAGGCCTTATTAGTACAGTGTGAATCCAACCCCATACTAGCCAACAGTGAATCCACAATGGTGAAACTCCTCCTGGATGCTTTACACCTGAGCTAAGCCTCCCCGAGCACCCACACCCCATCCAACACGTGGGGACGTCCCTTAGGATTTAAAGCCACATGAAACTCAGCTTCGCTCTTGCTGGGATGTGGCGAGGGGACGCTTGTGCCTGTGGGGCTGTGGGGTCCGGGCAGAGCTCCCCCATCACGGCGCTGCAAACCCCGGGCACAGCTGTGCTCCGAAACCCCTTTCTTAAGCGAACGAGAAGAGCAAACGCCGATGAATTCAATGGCCATTTAAAGACTTCAGAAACTCCCAGCCCTGCCTCTCCGAGCTGCGCACACAGCAGATTTTGGCTGTGACAAAGCATTCAGGCTCTTTCTGCTGGGTTCCTGCTAAGGGAACACAGATGCTTGTTGAGAGCTTTGAGCATCTCCAAGGTATTTTTCATCTTCAAACGCATTCTATACATGAACAGATTGCCGCAACCCATCTTGGGCACCAGATCCGGTCACCCCCTTACCGACAGCAGGGATGCACGAGAGACAAAGCGATTTACCCGAGGTCACAGAACAAGTCAGTGATGGAGACGGACTTGACCTCCGCAGGCTATTTATTAGATCTTTATACACAGGAGGCTGCAAACAAACGCTGACCCCTCTGGCCTTAAAATACCCGCGAGGCAGCGCCGGCAGCCACGCGTCGCCGTCCGTCCCCGCCAGCATCTCCCCGGCTCTCCCAGCTGCACCTAACAACCCGCGCGGTGACTCAATGCCCACCGCTACTCTCTAGTTTTTGGGTTTTTAATTCAAAAACCCCACGCTTGGCAACAAAGCAGCAGAGGAGGAATATTCAGCAGTCCCTGAAGACCGCGGCAGTGCTGTCGCGAGCCGGCGCTGCGTTATCCGTCAGAGGAGGGCCCCTGCGCGCACACGCGCCGTCACGCTCACGCACGCAGCCTTGTCGACACGGAGCGTTCGAAAAAGCATGAGTCAGGCATTAACAAAAAATGATAATGAGATTGGCATAAAAATGATGAGATTTTAAAAATAAATCAATCATTAGGAGGTTTTTTTTCTTCATTTGCCTTCTGCCTTCTGAGCCTTTAGGGTGTAATTGAGTTTTTCCGTGCAAACTTGCCGGCTAGAAATCATCCAAAGACCAAACCTGACAAAATGAAGCAGTTTTCAAGTCAAGATTTCACAGATTTAGGATTTTCAGACAATTCTTGGATTCCAGAAGCTGGGACTTGCTGTCTGCACTGCCCGCTTTCACCCCAATTAATGCTTCCCAATTAACTTTTCCCTCTTGGTTATCTTGTTTCCCATATTCCCCCTCTTTTGGCCCATCTCCTAGATTTTCCAGCATATTTGGAGCTGAATCTCCCTCTGTCCTTTCTTGGTCATGTTTCAAATATCTTTAGAGGCCCCTTTCTATTAGCACTCTGTTCCCACTAGAATTTGCAGCTCCTCCGAAGTGAGGGAGTGAGAAAGGCAGAATATATTAGATCAGGGCGCATATTTCTGCGGGAGAGAAGGGGGGAGAGAAAGGGCATATTATTCACTAACCGAAAAAAAAAAAAAAAACACAAAAACCATGACAACTCCCCCACCACCTACCCAGAAAACTCAACCCCATCTGGGGCCGGATGCTCGGCCGGAGCACATCAGGAGCTCGCCGGGCTTTTAATTACAACCTGGAGGCACAAACGAATGGAGGCTCGTGCATCTTCTACGATCAGAGGGGGGAGTGGGAATCTCGCTCTCCCAAACGGCGCCTGGCGTAACGGATCACCGCAGATGAGCCTGAATGAGCCATTAAGCGTATTAAAATATTAACCTCCCCGGGAGGAGGGGAAGCGCAGCTGGAGGCATGCGTTGAAATGTCACCCAGCCCCAGCCGGGCACCCCCCGGCCCCCCAGTCTCTTCCCCCCCAGCTCATGCCCCTGATGCTGCCGGGGTCCCCCCTTGGGTGCCCGCTCCTGCAGCTGCCCAGATTGTTTTGGGGAAAAGAGATGATTTTTTTGCACGGACCCTGCCCCTCCTGAGCGTGGCCACGGCACCAGAGCCTCGCTGTGCCCGTCAGACCCAGCTCACCACTCGTGGGCAACTGGAAAGCTGTCCAAAGGCAGAGGATCCCGGAATGGAGAGGATGGAGAGCTGGAGGCTCGGTGCCTCCGTTCAGGTTGTATTTACTGTGCCATGCACCTGGAGGCAGCGAGAGCTCTGAATGACATATGGCCTCGCTCCAAAAAGCAACAGGAAGGTGGAGCTAAGCAGCGGAGCGAAACACCCCTGCCTGCCTGAGCTTCGGGGTGCTGTGCCACGGGCAGGCGGAGCAAATGGGAGACCCCAGGATGTCCCCGACCCCGGCAGGATGCCGGGAGGATGGGGCAGCTCCCCCCAGCCTGAAGAAGACATTAAGACCTGTCAAAAAGGGCATTTAGGAGCGAGCGACCTCATCTCTGATGCCAGATTCTCCCCACAAGCACACGCACACCTATGACCACGCGCACTCTTGCTGAACTCCCCAGCCCCCCCAGATGACGCTTCTCAATGAAGTGCACTCTCCTCCCTGCCAGAGCCCACCGATCACACGCCACACCTTGGTAAAACCTTCTCTTCTGACAAGTTACATTGCCGTAAGCGGTCCGTGGGACGCACGGCAGCCCTGCTCTCCGCCAGACTTCGCACAGCTCCTGTGCCAGACCGCGGTGCCCACCCTCACCCACCCTGTGCCACCTTCTGTCACCTGCGTGTGTGCTACTTCACTCGAAAACGCGTTCTTCTTCAACCTCATCCCGGCTCTCCGTCCTCCCCCTTTGTTCCAGGCCCTCATTAATGAAGCAGATTCAGTGACAAATATTGCTGGGGGTTATTTATTCATGAAATATCAACACCATGCAATTCTCAAAGCCTCCAAAGCACTCATCTCAGAATAAGCTCCTGAGCATCACGGTGGCTCTCCTCTCCAGCTCATCTTGGAAGGGGATTAGGGGGTGTTATTCAATTCAGCTGCCCCTTTTTATTGCCTGCTAATGGTTAAAGACTTCAGCATCTTGCAAGGTCAACCATCACTGAGAAAAACAAGGAAGAAAAGGATGCAAGCTGGGACTAAGCTAGTGCTGCTCCACCATCTGCTCCCCGAGCTCTGTTTGGAGAGGGATCAGGCTGGAGATTTGGGGTTCACGACTTTCTAGAGGCAGGGCAGCAGCACAACACATGCAGCAGCATCACGGGCAGCTCTACCCCGAGGAGACAACCCAGTGTCCCGCACGGAGCATCCCAGTGCTCTCCTGCACCTCGCCCTCCCGCCGTCGTGCGCAGCAGCATGGCCACACACAGGGGATGTCACTGTCACCCCGGTCCCACACCCGGTTAGGCACCTGCTGCCTTCTGCCACACGGAGCAGCACACGGATGGGACACGGCTGGCCCAGAGCAAGGACAGCCGCCTGTCACCCAGGTCCCCGTGCTTCCTACTTCCATTGGCAAGACCCCGTTCATCGAGGACCTTAGCAGAGGATGCACTTGCAAAACAGTACTTCGCAATTTACACCCAGATTCTCCATTTTTCAGCCCAACAGCTGCTTGCCTGAGCAATTTTGACCAGTTTCTGGCCATGAAACTTTTGTGCTGCAAGTCTTGGGAAAGGGCTGCTCTCCTTGCTGCTACGAGCTGTCCCCCCAGCTAAGCCTTGCCTCTCTTTCCCCTCATGCCCAGCCAGGCATTAAATCCAGATATCCTCCAACTTTCCCCTTCCTTCCTGCCCCGTCACGGCAACTCACCCGGGGATGGATTTACCCAGAGCAATGGCTGGAGTCCCCAGCTATGCCGCGGGCACTGTGTTTCCCCCCGTGCAAAATGCCCTCTCAGGACCGCCTGTGCTCTCACCTGCTCCTATCTTTCTCTGCTCCTTTTCCCTTTCCCCTCACGTCTCTTTTACCTCTGCTAAAACAGCCAGCACTGAAATCGTTAGTGAGGGTGCTGAGCTCAGCTGCGCACAGGCTGGACCCTGCTGCAGGCGGGACCCCGAGGTGTCCGTGCTCATCTGCAAAGCAGAGCCATGCCGCTGCCCTGGGGACTTCCCTTCCCTGGGGTCACCAAAGACCCCAGAGCCTCACCTACAGTAGTTGGTTTTCACAGCTCTGTCCACAGCCCTGGCTATTATTTTCTTCATGGTCAAGATGGGGAATCAAGGCAACAAGAGATGGGGATTAAAGTGCTCGCCACTGTTGGATGTCCAACTGGAGATGCTTTCAAAGTTATTTTTAGTACTTCTAGCACTTCTGGCACTCACGGCACCATTCCAGTTGGGTTTCATGGTGACACAGGCTCAGCTGTTTTGTATACATACATACGTGCAATAAGTGGTCACCTCAGAAAAGTGGTCTCTGATTCAAAAGCCACAGATTATGATTCTCCCAAGATTTCAACAATGTTTTATTTTTAAGTTCCGCCTGCAACAAGAAACCAATCTCTCTACAACCTGCTCCTCCACCCACTGCACTGTTTACAGCATCTGCAATGAACGAAGCGACGCTTTCCTGCAGTACCAAGCCACGAGCCATCTCCAGAGCAAGTACATCCACGCACCGAGAGCGCTGAGATGCTCTGCAAAAGCCGGTCTGCAGGCACAGCACCAAAGGGGTCACCACGCACAGACACGGGTCCTGGGGCTGCCTTAAAGGTGGTGGCAGCTTCTGCCTTACAGACTTAGCAGTTTTAATCTTTACGTTCACATCCTCAACCAGGTTTCTTAACACGGTGCAAGAAGATGTGTGGGCATGGAGCGGATTTATTATTTTATGTAGAAGAACTGAGTTTCTCAAATCTGCCCAGTGTACCCACAGACATTTTTCAGTCATTCTGACAGTGGTGGGAGGTTTGAAGAAAAAATATCATCCATGCCAGGTCCTAAACTGTGAGAAATCATCCTTACTTGGGTGGCAGCAGAGAAGGCATTTCAGTGGAGCTACCTGTCACGCCACTGCTGATGAGCTGCTTACTATCAATTTTCCTGATAGTCAAACTTCTTTTGGTAATGCTATAATAAACACTTGCAAAAAAAAAAAAAAAAAGCTCTTCCAAAAACCTTGAGGTTGAAAGTGTGAAGAATTTCCTACCACGCTTCAATAGTTTGCTAGAGAGTCAATAAAACCATCGCTCCGTCGGAGCGTTTCGAAGCTTGCCTTGGCAACCAGAAGGACCAGAAATTTAATTAAAGCAAAACAAAACAAACACCACACAATAAAAGCAGGCTGACGAAGCCCATCCTGCATAGCACATGTTCCGGTGAGCACGGGGCAGCCAGGAAAGCATCCCCTGGTCCCACTGCAGCCGCCTCGAGCTCCGCAGCACGGCAGAGGGCTGGGATGCCACGTGGGACATGACCAAGTCATTCCCAATTCTTGGCATTGTTCCCATTTCAGGAAAGCATCGTGATTGCTCCTTTGACCCTGCATGAGCCAAAAGCTAACCAAGTGCCCTCTGGGCACGGCAGCACGGGCTCACTCTCCCAGGCAACCTCAGCAAGGGCAGGTTTAAGAAAAGGCGCAAGAGTCGTAATAGAGATGATGAACCCCATTCAGTAAGTGCCCTGGAAATACGTGTGTCAGTGGCTGGTTCACTGCGGCTCGTAATTATCCCCAAATTCATCAGGTTGCATTTCCCACTCAGTGGTGGCACCATCAAGATGCTCCCGTGCTTCAGGCACCTTGACAGCAAAATGAAACATGGGATGGGATGGGATGGGACGGGACGGGGTTTGTCCCTCGGTGGGACAGAAAACCCATATGAAGCACCTGGGGACATCTGCCAAGGGAAGAGACAGTGCTGCCAAGCCTTCTGTCCCATCACAAACCCACCCTGCCACACGGTGGCAAAGGGGACAAGGGGACAGCATTGTACAGCCCCGCTGGACCCTTCTGCAGGTACTCAAGATACAGCTTTCACGGCCCTTTTCAAGATCCCAGGCTTTGTGCTCCTTTTTTGTCTTCTTGGCCACATCCCAGCAGGTGGCAGGGCTCAGACCCACGGTGGCACACTGCGCAAACATCGCCACTTGCTGCGCGCCTTCCACATGTTCCCCATTAGTTTCATTAGGCGCTAATTACTCAAGGCAGGATGTGACTTTCCCTGTTTTGAAGGCATCCAGCACCGATGAAACTATTTTTCCTCCTTTCACACAAATGTGGAGCCCCAGGTCCCTGGTATTACCGCTCCTAAAACCTCAACTAATGCTTTCAGCTAACTGTCCCGAAAGGACTTCAAAGCAAGCTGCTTCCCTCTGTTGACTGTATCGGCAGCTAGAGACAGACATACCTAATTTAGTTGCATTAACTTTTGTTATTAAGTTATTTAACTAACTATGAAGGCCCCAACGTTATCTGAGATGAGCCTGACCCATTTCTTCCTTTCCCTTCCCTTCTTGTACACTGCTACTCCAAATTTCACTTGCAAAGAAAAAACTTTACAACATGATTTCTAAACATTCAAAAAGCTGCAGCATACCAGAAGCACGTGGAAAGCACAGCTTCAACATCGTAAGGAATCAAAGAATACAAAATTGTCACACTCGGAGCACCAGGAAAAGAAACCTCGAGGCTCAGGGAGGAGTCGGGGCAGCCCCGGGGACAACCAGGGTCAGCCGACCACTGCAATTACCGATCAGCACCTGGTGGCGAGGGGTTCCAGGCAGCTCCAAGTATTAATAATTTAAACAATTAACGGCAGTGGAATCTGCTTGTTTAGCACGGAATTGGTAGTAGTAATACGTACTAATTGATAGTAATTGAACACTAATTAACTCACAAAGTAATATGTTTATCTAGCAAAATGGATCACACTAATGGTGCGGGGGTTATCAGTCATGGAAGCAATGCATAATTAAAAAATACATAAATGAAAATTATCAAATGATTTCTCTATGCTAATTAATATTTTTATTATCTCAGCTTGCCTAGCTATTCCTTCCATCCCGTCCTCTCAATACATTAATTTCAAAGTTGTGAGCATGCAAATACATTTCATATTTACAAATAAAAACCGGAGGGGTCCTTTTCCTTTTCCTGCTCAGGCGCTAACCAGGAAGGCAAGCATCCGCGCAGCGCTGCCAAACCGGAGACGGCAGCGAGGGCTCGTGGCTTGCCGCAGCGGTGCTGCCCTGAGCCGGGCAGACCTCGCTGATGCTGCAGTGAGAGGAGGCATCCAAAACCACCCCTAAATCCCCTCCCAGTTAAAGGTGCTTGGGTGCAACCCAGGGGAGGAGCTCACTGTCACTCCCTTTTCCAGCCCGCGGGCACGCACGCACGGAGCGGCGCGGGCGAAGTATAATAAAGGAAATTCACAAAAGGTTGCGAAGTCGCATACTCAAAACTTCAGAAAATGTGAGAACTAAGGTTGCCTAGGCAACCTTAATTCAGACCCTGGTAATTATGCACTTTGATGAAGGTGTTGATTGCAAGACCACATCCAGGAGGGTTATCTGAAGGACCTGTTCCTCCCCAGCTGCCAAAGGCGATGGTGCTGAGCAATAGCTCGGTGTCTCCAGGGGCCAGAAACAGCCAGGAGCTCGGCATTACGGCATCCCAAAAACTGCCCCAGGTACCTATGAACACCTGCAGGTTTCTCAGTGCCCTACAAACAAATCAATTTGCAGCTTCTCAGTGTATTGTTTTCTCCTCACTGGAGGACGCGTAGCTCCTACTTTATTGTACTCTGCTCAGACACTGTTCTGCATGCACAATTACTCAGCTCCTCACGGGTTGCTTATTCTTTGCTCAACACCAGAAAGCAGCAGTATTTCACAACCAATAAAGTGATTAAGTTCCCAATCTCCCTGTTATCATGCCCATTTTGCAGATGGGGAGCCAAGACCCAGGAATGGCAACGTAAAAAATATCCACTACATTACATGCACCAAATCTGAGACATTTAGACTTGATTTTTCAGAGTACTTAGCATTAAATGACACTTCCTCTGCTCACAGCACAGCTCTCATTGACTTGGTGGAAGTTTTTACTGCTCCACATTAATGCAGATCATTCCCAGAGCAGGTTCATTGCCTGTGCTGAGTGAGGCAAAGGTGAAAACTAGAACACGACCATGCCATTAAAGACGGTTTCATAATGCATATGCACAGAGGGGCTGCCTGAAGGCTGCACAGCAAACTGACCCTGGCACCTATCGGCTTTGGAGCTCTGCAACCTTAATAACGTTTGTTAAAGGGGAGGTCACCGGGAGTTTTATTCTGGGGAGGGAGGAAGGGGAAGGTGTTGCAAGCGTTTGGTTTCTTAAGCTGGAAAAGAGGGAATTCATCACCAGCAGCTGCCGGATGCAGCACCGCTCAGCCTTCACACTCACACACAGCTCTTCACACTCAACCTGCAGGAGCAAGGGACCTTCCTGCCCCGCTCACGGTCCTCCTCCCCTCTTGTCCCAGTGTATCCCATTCCCCCCAGTCTCCTTCCCCACGAGACCCAAGCCTGGCACTTCTGGCCAGCTGCTGCTGCCCTCCCCGGGGATGCTCTCTGTGCGCAGGCTGGGAGCATCGCTGCCCACTCTGCTGCTAAAATCAAACAAGACTTCACTCCGCGTGCAGCATTTGAGATTTTCAAAAGAGCCTTTAAGCTGGCCAAATTAATGTGTTTCTTTTTTCGCTTGTAAAAGAGCTTCACAAACGTTTGCCTCAATCCTCTACCACAGTTTTGCCTGGGGAAGCAAGAGAAATCTTAGAAAAACAAGCAATCAAGCAAAATCCTGGACAGAAGGCCTAGGATGTATCATCCTAAATAATTAAAGGCTGAAAACACCATAAGACGGGTCAGGCCCCCCCAGCGCCAGGCAGCGACTGCAGCTCTGTCTGGGCTGACCCAGAATAGAGCAGAGCCAAGCAGACCGCACTTCAGCTCCGTGCGGCGTGGCCAAAAATCCCATTAATCTCCCTGCCTAGACCGCAGGGTGCAGTTCAGCTGCCGGCTGACCCTTCACCAACGCGCACGTGTCCGCGCCCGACACAGACCCATTAAACGTGCAGGATGCTGGGGAGGGACTGAGCACCTGGTCACCTTCCCCAGGTCTTTGCCTTTCAAAATAATTAGTGATCAGCAAACCAGGGTTTCAGGTCACTGCTCATTCAAAGCAACCCGTGATGGTTCGTTCCTCCCCCTTGGTGTGCAGGTCTGGCACCCATCCTGCTGCTCGTGCATGGCACCGTGTGCACCTGCCCACAAAACCCCGCTCTGCTGGGGCATCCCGAGCCTCTGCAAAGGTGACCAGTGCCAATGGCAGCACTTTGCAATTGCAAGCTTGCAAATCCCAGCCTGGGGCTACCTGTCACTCAGCTTTGAGTGTTTGCTTAGGTGCAGATACGTCGCTGTTTTTTTTCCTGCCCTTCTGTAGCCTTCAAGGGTATTTGGGGTAAGTTCTGTGGTCTAATGGGCTCTTCTAGATTTTGTTTGTAGTGATTCATGAGGGTCAGTAGGGAAAGGTGGACTTTGAGGGGAAACTAGGAGCCCATTTGTTCACCTGCATGCAGGCAGCAGGATCAGGCCACATCCCAGACTCAGCCACCCTCATTACACAGCAATTGTGGTTTTTTTCGAGGTACGTAGAAAGTGCTTAGATGCAGTGGTGAAAAGCACTTTAGAAATGCCAATAGAATTAGATTAGATAAATAGGAAATGGCCAGGGCTGCAGGACCAGACGTTTATGCCCTGATTTTTCGCAGTTGCTGAGCACCTGCTGCTCCTATTGATCAGCTGGGAAGAGATGGTGTCGAGCCCTTGGAAAGCAGGCACCGGCAATTGCAGGCAGTGCAACATCCCATGCCTCTCCTGCTAAAGCCAGGGCAATACCAGGCTCTGCAAGAAAGCTCCACATCCAGCTGAACCCCCCCGATAACCACACCGCGGCAGGGTTTTCACCGATCGCTCTGCATCCCAGGCGTCACCAGACCCCGTCCAGCTTCCCCCGGTCCCGCAGACCTGCTGGAGTCGGCCGCGGTGCTTCCCAGCAAATCCCCGGCGTGGGGCTGCGCGCGGGGTCACGGAGCACCCACAAGAAGCAAAACCCACAAGCTGCACTTAACAAAGCCCCACTCGCCTGGGTCACTGCCTGGGGGTGCAGCTATGCGTATGTATACGGATATGGACATGGATAGCTCTGCTGCTGTATATAATGCAACACTCAATGATTTTGACAAAGCCAGGTGAATGTCCTTAGACAGAGGAACTGAGGCACAGCTGGGTTATTTAGAGCTTGTTTCCAGAAGCAGTCTTTGAAGTTGGAATCCAATTAATTTTATACCTGGGGAGAGATTTGCATAGGGATTTTTCCATCCATATGGGTGGATTTTTTTTTTCCAAAAGGCCTCAGCTCTTACCTAAGGCACCCAAAGCAGACCATGTTTGCCAAGGTGCCCAGCATTCACTAGCACTTCCTGGGAGCACAGACGGGATTATCCCAAGGGCAACACACATGGGTAAGCTGGCTGGTCACCAAGCCCTTCCAAGGACTCCACCTCTGAGGTCTGGTCTCTGGAGCACCCCGATCTGCCGCTGCCTTTGGTTTTCTGCTGGTTTAACTCCCTGAACAGGCTCAGCACAGGATCAGAGATGTCACCACTGGTGCGGGAAAGTGATGGGCATCAGTGGCTGAGGGAGCACCAGGACCGCGCTGTGCAGCAGCCACAATCCATTAGATCACTGTGGCTGTATCCAAAAACTGCCCCCACGCTGCCAGAAGGGTTCGCCCTGTTTGCACCTTCCCCATGAAGACGCCACGTGCTCCGTACCCCTCTTGCCACCAGGGCAGCAAGCGCTGCCAGTACAGCCCCACTGCTTAAAAGCAGCCCCGTGCTATCCCGGGCTTGCAAGCTCTTTGGGGCAGAAGCTTTATTCAGACCTATGCGTGGGATAGCTCTGCTCATTCGTTAGTTTTGAACCCTTGCTGCTCTGCAGCCTGATGCATGCCCCGGCGGAGATGCAAGCTCTCCGTGAGTGGCGAGCAAGCTTTCCCCATCAAGTAAACCCCAGACCCGGGGAGCCTGCGGTGCGGTGCCTGCACGCCTCTGATCCAGGGAAGGGCTGCAAAGCGTGGCCTCCAGACTTCTGAGGAAGACGCAGAGCTTCAAATGTGCATTCAGCCCCCAGACGCAACCGTTTCACAACCAAACGGCACGCACCGGCACGGAGCGGGCAGCCCTGACCGCTGCCTGTAATGAGCTGGCCCGCAGGCGTCCTCCCGGCTCTGCAACCCCAGGGGTAATTGCTGTACATTTTTAGCCTTGCCTGCAGCCATATCATATAGCGAGTGCTGCCAAGCTGTGTCCAGGGCCAGGTGCGTTCAGAAAAAAAAAAAAATCCGTTTTAAAAAAAAAAAGACAAAAAATCTGGCACTGAATTCTGTTGCATCCATTTTTGTTCCTGCTGAACCAAATTGGCTGCCATCGAAGCAAATGGCAGATGAAGAAAACATTGACTTTCTGCTTGGGTCAATAAACAAGATAAATTGAACGGGGAGTTGGAAAAAGGAACATCATCATTTACCTGCGGAAGAGAGAGGGTTAAAGGCAGAGAGGCTGCAGCAGCGTGCAAGCCCATATCCCAGGGGAGCACCAGCTGTCCCCTCTCCCCTGGGAGCTCAGCGCTGGCAGGTCGGAATTCCTTGGGGCTGGGACTCCGCTGCGTGACTCAGCCCGCTGTGCCTTTAAAGCACAGCACCCCAGACCCAAATCCCGGGATAAGAGCACGGGGCACTGCGTGCAGGTGACTGAGCATCCGCTGGTGCCAGCGGCACCGTCAGCGGGCCAGGCAGGCGCCTGAAGCACGGCTCACGAACAGGCAAGCACGCCAACGCAACGGCAGCACCGAGCTCACGCGCAACCACAGCCCGATGTCGAAGTTTACTTGGAGCTCCTCTGGGCTCGCTCAGGTCCCAAACACCCGCGGACACGCTGCCTTTTTCTGTAAATCTTCATGCCATTGCATTATAAAGTGGGACATAAAGAAAACCTGCATTTATTAAAGGCAGAACAGCCCATGCCTGTTGGCAGATTCTTCAACAAGATCCATTATTGGCACCGAGCGTCCCACAGCAAACGTGTTTCGAAGAGCTGCGCTACAGCAGAGGGTGCATGGGATGCACCAAGGGCTGAGCCCGTGGGTCAGAGGTGCATGGGATGGGAGCATCCCTCCCTCTGAGCCATCCTGACCTCAGCCATCAGCTTCATTGCAGTCGCCAGCGTGAGCGTGGATATTCAGTCTGAACCACAATTCACAGGAGAAGACGCTGGCGCGTGGGACTTGGTCATCACTGCTCCTGCCCGATTGGATCTGTCAAAACTGAGCAGGTGAAGCTTGCCGGGGAATCCGCGCTCTGGCTGCACATTTAGCAACAGGAGATTGAGCTCAGGAGAAGAGGAGAGGGGGAAGAAAAGAAAGGAAAAGAAAAGCCCTTGCACTCTGCTGGACCACCCTCTTCCTCCTGCTCATCGCATTCCACTCGCCACCTTTATTTTAGTGCCTATTTTAACAAAAGGGACTAAACGGAGAGGTTTCCATGCTAATTCAAGGTCTGCTCCCAGGGAGCCGAGGGGATGGGAAGGGGACTGCACAGAACACAATTCGCTTCCTTCAAAAGGTATGAGAGAGAGAAATGTAAAATCCAGTGCCGAGGAGGTAGCAGCGGGAACGTTCTCAGTACAGAACAGCATTTGTACGGCACAAAACACGAACCCGCGTCGGCAGGGCGCGGAGAGAATACAAAGGATGTTCCGAGGGCTCCCGAGCAGCGAGACCTGCAAGCGCCCGGCGCTGAATACCGAGCAGCCGCCAGCACGGAGACAGAGCCACGCCAAGGGACGGATCCTGCAACGCAGCTGGGGAAACGCTGGGAGCCGGGCGGCGGTGAAAAACCTCCTGGGAGGGAACGATCCCGGCTGTTCCCCGGCAGGGAGGGGAAACGCTCGGCACCAGAGCGCGGTGCAGTGTCCCCGCCGGTGATGGGATGCTGGGAGCCCGTCAGCGCCCGGTCCCTGCGCGTACCAGGAGGGCTGCCTGCCCCACGGGGGCTCGCAGGGACGTGGGGCGCTGGGCGGCATGCATGCCATCCCTGGCCATGGGGAGATGTTTGGGTCATGGCGATGCCCTGGCCCATTCTGCACATGGAGTGAGGCTGCCCCAAAGCCTCCCAAACACACAGACCAAGCCTCCTGTTTGGTGACACACGCGACAAACCTGGATTCTCCAGCCAATAAGCAGCATCAGAAGAAAGCCCCTGGAAGTGCTTGCGAATGTGACCCTTGGAAAAGAAGTCAGCTAAGAGCTTTTTGGATGCGGAGCTCACCAGAGAGGCAAACCTAGGGATTTATGAGCAAGAAAACAGTCTACGGTTTGTTTTTTTCACCATTTTACCTAAACAGGCTTCTGCATACATATTTGCAAAAGGAAAGACTGAACTGAACTTGCCTCTCCAATTTTTTGTCTCATTGGAAGGAACACTGCAAGCTGAAACGACCGCCAACCGCCAGCCTGAGGGCAGGGAACTTGCTTCCATTCACTTCACAGGAGCCTCCCTCTGCCTCAATTCGACTTCAGTGACATCCACCTCTATCAATCCAACACCAAACTCGGCTTAAGAAATGAAGATGACCTTAAAACTCCTCAGGGGCTGCTGTGCCAGAGGAATGAGGAGAGAATGTTACCCAGAAATAAAGCACGGAGCGGGAGTTGGCATTTCTGGATTTACGGCAGCCTCTGATGCTGAATTACTGCACGACCGCGGGCGACTCGCAGGATATGTCAGTGCTCCAGACTCCTCATCTGTAAAACGGGGACAACAACAGTTACCTACCTCCCACGGTGCCATGCAGTTAATTAATGCTGCTTTGAGTTGTGAAGATGAAAAGCAGCATATAACTGCAAAATAGCGTTTTATTATTATTATGAATGAGGCTTCCACTTGTTCCATTAGAGTGAACCTTAAAGCAGTGCTACTGTAGATACTGTGAATTGTTCCTAGCGGCTGTACGACTGCTGGCGTTCACAGGGTTTTGATTGTAGACTTGTATGTAAGAGCTTTGAACAAGTCAGGGGGAAAAAGAAGAAAGAGAGGTACTGGGGAGAACAAACAAATAGAAATTCCACCACATCTTATGCTTAGCACCCTGAGACAACACGCCCCCCCTCCTGGAGGCTGGAACAAAAAAAAAAAACGGAGACAAAAGCATCTCCTCACCTCCTGCTCTTGTCTGTGCTTACATTCGCGGGCTGCTGTAGCCCTGCGCGCGTCACATCGGGACACATTGTACTGCAAGGGCACTTGAACAGCAAATTCTGATTGCACGGCCGCGTTAGGAAGTGATTCACCGCCATCGTCTCGATTTGACAGGTGAGGGAACGGCAGCACAAGCCGCCCAAGCCGCCTGCTTGTGGGCGTGCAGCGAGCTGTGGGCAGAACAAGGCACCCAAGCACCCGCACCGCATCCCCTCCAGGCTTGGCTGCTCCCCCCGAGCACCCCTCGGCTGTTCCTGCCCCGCGGGGCTCCCGGCTCCGCCGCCCAGCACCCAGCACCACGCGGGCTGTGCGCAGGCACAGTGCCTCTCTCCTGCCATGGGTGCTTCGGGGTTTGTAACACCAGACCGGACCATAGCAGATGCACGCTCGGCTCCTGGCTCAAGCAAGTCACCTTCTTGTGGCTGTTTCCTGCAGTACTGATTAGAGAGCCAGTAGCATTTCCTTTGCTCCACCTCACGTCTTTTTAGCCTGCAACTCTCCAAGGCAGAAACCCCTCTTTTGCTGCATATGCAGCACCTGGCACGGGTTTCCCGACCCTGCAGCCAGCCCTTCTGTGCCCTGGCAATAGAGGCAGAGCAGCCTGCAGCTCTCCATCGCACCTGCACCGTGCCCAGCTGAAGAACTCGGTGCCTGCAGTACACAGAGGCAACGTTGCTCCTGAAAGCTACCTTCCATGTTTAATTCAGAGGCTAGTTTAGTTAATCTATTTTTTAATAATTCATCCCTTCCATCTTAATTTTGGTAGTTGTTGAAAATCCCTAATAAAACATTTAAGGGCTCTTTTACTGAAGCAATGGCATGATTTACTTGATGGAAGTCAGTCTTTGATGTCCTGCCTTAATTCCCTCCCTCCTACTGTGCCTCAATCCTGTTTAGCGCTGTGCTGGAGGTAAGAGGTTCTTGTCGAGTTTTGTAGCACTTCGACGCTTGGTCAGCGTTAATAATTCAGCTGCCCCGCACGGCTTGGACAAATCACGTAGCACAGGAGCCTCTTCCTTTTATCAACAGCTGCCTCTGTCACCGCAGCTCGCAGCATCGGCGTGGAGCGGCGCTGGGACCAGGCAGGGCATCCTGACCAACGCGCGTCAGAAGCGTGAGCGAAATACCACAGGTGCCAACTACATTGTTCAAAGAATATACACCCTTTTATAGCACTTATATTTCATTCTCTACTGCCGGAATGGAGAAACATGCTGGGTTTTTGCATCCATAATTGGGGAAGAACAGATGGTAGAGGCACAGTTGGAAGTAATACGGCCATTAAAATAATCTATACGGCTCGTAATTCTCCAACACGTGAGAAAAAGCGGAGCCTGCCTTCGCCAGCGTGCCTCGCCCGGCCCTTCACCAGGCTGCGACACGGGCGGGAGCCTTTTTTGCAGCTGTTGGGATATCCAGGTGTCTGGGGGGTTTTGATGGCTTTGGCCTTTTCCCTCCTCCCAGGATTGTCCTCTCAAAGTGCCTGAGGAGCCGAGAGCCGAACCAGAGCCACCTCCGCCAGGGATGCATCCGAGCCCCCGCCACGCGCACATGAAATTATGGCAAAGAAACTGCAGCTATCTCGGTCACCCGAGCAGCCCTTCCTCCCATGGACAGCCCAGTGGGTCCCCTCCACCCTTCCAGCAAGGCACCATCTTCTACCATATTACAAAAGAACCCATTTTTCCCAAACCATCCAGCTAAAGGAACTGCTTGCTTTGCGTTCATCCTAATGATACAAAAAAAGAGCAGCAAGAAGTCCCAAGTACTTCAGGTAGGTAGGGGTGCCTCTGTAGTTAGCTTAAATTGGGGGTGACGGGAGAAAGAATTATGCCAAAAAAACCCACTGATTGATGAAGTTTGAAACTTCTCACGGGAACGCACAGACTTGGAGCTGACGTCTATCACTGTCAAAGCTCAAGAGCTTCTTTGCAAGATCAGACCCAGAGAACTGTCCAGAACAGCCCAGAGTGCAGGCAGGTATAGGGACACGTATGTTCTTGCTCTGCGTGGTACAGGCCGTGGTTTCAGAAACCTCTGTGCCCTCCCAGAGTCCCAACCACCAGGTTACTTGGTACCTCTCGATGGGTGAGGTTATATCTCCAGGCTTTGGTTATCGCTTTGCATTGATTTGTTTATCCACAAAGACACACTACAGAAAAGGTCCTACTTCAGCAATATGAAACGGAGAAAACGTATGAAATCCCGGAGGAACACTGGAAGGAGTAATCCTTTCCTACGCAGACCCAGAGGCCAACATCCCCATCCTGATTTACAGAGCGGGGAAGGAAAGTGAATCTCGGCAAGAACCATTCCCTGGCAGGGAACCCAAGCCCCCCAGGCACCCCATGAACACCTCCCCAGCCAATGCAATGATTTTCCCAGCCAGAAACCTCTTTGTTCAGCTTAAAATCATCACTACAATCATGCAAGCGCCTCCCCAGATCCTTACCCTCTGCCCTGAACACACTGGAGCCAGCAGGACATTACCTTGACAGCTGGCTTTGCTTTATGGAGCTGTAAATACATTTTTTAATAGGCTGGCGGCAAGAAAGATGTGTTTCAGACTCGACAACATCCCAAATTAACTGAGATTCATTTCAAAAAGGGTGAAGGGGGAGAGGAAGGGGGAACATGAGCCTGAAACCAGCAGAATATAAAGCCTTGAAAGCAACTGCCAGAAAGCCCCTGCACGGCTGCCTTCTGGCTCTGGGAAAGGGATTAAAACCTCCAGCAACATCAGGCTGAAGCGGACATCACCGAGGAGGCCGCTGCGGGCTGTGCTCATGCTCAGAAAGGCTTTTATTTTTTTCCTAATTATGGTTTTCCTGGAGAGGACCCAGCCTCTGCCGATGCTCAGCTCTCCCCTGCCCCATCCCCGCACTGGGGCTGCAGCGTCTCGGGTCGGGGTCCTGCTGCTTCCCAGGGGCACCCCCAGCTTTTAGGGGACCAAGTCCCTCCGCGAGGGCCGGTTGAGCCCTGCAGAACCCCCTGGCCCCGGGAGCAGGGGGGTGACCACCAGCATGGGGGGGCCCTGCCACAAAGTGTTTGCTGCTTCCACCCTGGTGGCATCTCCTCCTCCTCCTCCGTGTGCCAGAGCATTAAGCCTGACGTGCCTTCGTTAGCCCCAGAGCTGCTTTCCAATGCCTAATTTGACTAACCCTTTAGTGACTAATTTAATTACCCCGGCCCACAAACTGACAGACAGCTGTTAAAAATGGTTATTGCATTATTAATACGCTCCAGTAATTTCCCATTAAAACTATACTGTTAATAATTTTTTCCCTGTATTTCTTCCCTCTTAATTAGTCTATTTAAAACTTTGAAGGAATATTCTCTTTATGGTAAATGGGAGCGTCGAGCAAATTACATTTTTGATTGAATACTTCTGTGATAGGCCAGCAAATAAGACCGCTGAGTTGTTAATTATTGTCAGAGTTTCACACGATGCTTGCTAATGAGGCAGTCAATCTTCTCTGCCATTCCTGGAATATTAATGGAAGCCTTTAGTATTGATTTTGTCACTGGGAGGAACCAGGAAATCCTCTTTCTTGGGTAGCCCCAGACACTGGGGGGGCATGGGCTGCCCGGTGCTGGAAGGGGTCATGGTGAAGACCAGAGACCCTTGGGATGGGCTGAGCCAGCGAGGGCTTGGAGCAGGGTTGAGCTCAGGAAGCTCGCGGGCCCGCTGGCAGCACCAGCCCGGCTTGCACACCCAGCGCTGCCTGCCCCCAGCCCACCGGCTGGTGCCCACCAGGGTCAGATCTCCTCTCTGCAATAAGGTATTCTGCATTTTTTCTTCAAGCAGAGGGAAACACCCGATCTCTCTCGACTTCAAGGGGTATTTCCATAGAGTGATGCAGGGAAGCCATTAGCAAAGCAGCCGGGGTCAGGATTCACACCAAGCCGCGAGGTGGTAAGTGATCATTCAAAGGCAGATTTTGAGTTGTGCTGGAAGGTGAAAAAGGGAGGTTTCAGTAACATTCCTCCAGCTGTTTGGGTACTGATCCTAGCTGACATTTGCACTAACGCTCCCATCGGGGGAAGGAGGAATTTGGCAGCAAAGCCTGCCAGTGTCAGAGCTGCAGAACTTGATGGCTCTTCCCATCTAGTCTTGCCCTTACTCTTGAGAGCTGGTCGGGCGGGCAGGGAGGGCCCAGGGCAATTCCCTGTGCCAAAGCCACCTCCCGGCAAGCCGCGCCTTGCCCAAGCCAGAAGTGATCCTGCTAAAGAAGTCCTCACTTTCAAATAGGGGCACTGAGACAGGGGAGGTCTATGGTACAGCAGGCTTTCCTGGGCTGGGCTTCGTGATCTCCTGTATGTGACCTCTGGGCTGTCAGTGACAGCGAGTAATGACGAGTCAGTGACAGAGACCAACGATGAGCCTTTCCAAGAGCTCACAATTGTTCCCAACCAGTGCTCGGTTGGGTCGAAATCCCGCGATGCAAACTCAGCCCAGCCCGGTGATGTTGAGAGGCTGAGATCAGGACGGAGGCACACACTCAGACCCCCCCCCATGTCACTGCATGCCTCGTGCCTGACCGACGTCCCAGCTGTCCCATTAATGCCACCTCCCCTGTGCAGGCAAGGGGCTGCCTTCGCTGGGCCGGGGCTGCCCACACGTCCGTGCAGTTAAAGGATGATGCACGTATCCCTCCTTCAGCCCCCGAGAAGCAAGCAGGGATGCACAGAAAGTGCTCCACTGCAGCACTGGGAAGCTGCTCGAGGGGTGCAGCCCCCTGTCCCCATGCGTCCTCCTCCATCTTCTGCTGGTACCTGACCTCCTGCAAGGCAAAGGGAGCAGCCCTTGCCAGTGCATGAGCATTTCTATGGGTGTATGTGGAGCTGTGCCGGGCAGCAGTGTGTCGATGACAGCTCACCCCAGCCGGCCGAAGCACAATAACTGGAGACATTTCCCAGCATGGATGAGGCCACCCCAGAGGTTTGTAATGCACAGTCTCGCCTAGCACACAGGTAGAGTGAGTGGCAGCTATACCGGTGCCCCATTTGTGGGATGAGCAAAAAAAGACGACCGTGGACCAAAGGCAAACAATTTCAAAATCCAGATGGGCCTAAGCAGATTTTGATTTCAGCTCCGGGCAGCAGCAGAGGACAAAGGACAGGATTCGTCAGGACTGTATGGCACCGAGTCAGAGCAGAAACGTGGCTTTCCTAAATAGGTCACGCAGCGTTTCATGCTCGGTTTTATTTCTGTAGGCGCGCTCTGAGGAAGCAGCTGCGTGGGCGCCTGACCCAGGGACCGGCAGGATCAAGGGGCTCACGCCCAGCCCCACAGCCCAGCTCATCTCCCTTCGCACTGCCAGAGCCTCCCCAGCCCTGCTCCCTCCAGGGAAAGCCAGGGAAGACGAGATAAACCTTGCAAAGGTCAGAAAACCCTGGCGACAGCAGGCAACGTGCTGGCGTACACCAGATGGCACAGCTGCCACGGAGAGGCCAGAGCTCAGGGACATCCCTCCAGCTATCTGCTGCAGCTACTTCACGCAGCCAAACCCACGTGCTCCCCCCAGATTAGATGGGGCTGATCTGGGATCGCCCTATGTCTGCCTGACCTATGTCTCCTGCAGGTACAGCAAGAAAGGGGAGGATTTTTTTTTGGAGCATCTGCCAGGATGCTCCCCATACCCTGCAAACCCCATCACCTGCAGCTGCACAGCCCCAGAGGCTGGAATGACACAGAGAGAGGGACAGGCGGGGACAACAGCCTCAGCGGGACTGGCTGCCTGGGACCACAACCGGAGGGAGCCCAGACCCAGGGCACTCCGGAGCAGGCTGCCAAAAGGCCAGGGAGCCAGATGTTTGACAGCAAATCTCATACTCCCTTAAATCTCTGCAAAGCCGCAGCTGATGAATCCGAAAGGCACACAGCCGGGGCATCTCCCCGCGCCACTCTCCAGATTTGTGCTCAATCCATGTGTTTCTTGGCCTCTCTCAAGGCTGGGTGAGGAGACAGCACTGATTTCTATTTTATTTTTCTCCTCTGTGCAGCAGGGTGGCAGATTAGCGCTGCTGCTCCCCAGGCACCCAGTGTCCCTGCCACTGTCACCCCGGCTGTCTCCGAGCCCATCTGATGCCCGCTTTTGCTTTACAAGCAAGCCAGGCACTGCTTTTACTGCAACAAAATTTTTCAGGCTCAGACTAAAAGCTATATTTTTTCTTTTCATAAACTAAGCTTCATTAAATGAGAAGGTTTCCGTTTATAATTAATTGCCTGTGATGCAGCATTTCCTGGTTGTACCAGGAAAAGGGGAGTCTGTAACTCCCTGAGCTCCAAAGGAGACACCACGAAAAGCCCCAAGGTCAGAGGCAGCCACTCCTGACTCTCCTCCTCCTGTCTCGGTATCACATACCAGCTGTGTTTGGGCACAGACTCTGCCTTTCACCCCCAGAATCCCATGCCATCACAGTGGTCCGGCACCAAGTCAAACTCGCGCAAACCCAGACAGTCTCCTTCACCTGGATGCAGCACCCACCGAGCAGGCTGGAGGTGGGAAGGACAGGCTCAGGTTTGCCCAGGATCCCATCAGCCAGGGATGATCTGCTCCTTCCTGAAGTCCTCAAGAAGCTCGTATAAAAGAGAGAAGAAGCCAGGTCTCATAACACACCTACCTCTGGCTTCTCAGCTCACATCAGCGCAGTACCACATCCTGCCGCACACAGATCTCCCTCCCATGGGGAGATGCATGATGATAACCGGAGCCATCAACACCTCCCTGCAGGGACAGGGAACATGAGCCACCTATCCAGAAGGGACAAGGCAGAACAGAGACAGATACCCTGGAATAGTTCACCCCTAATAAATAGCGTCAGCTTAAGTTGTCCACCCCAACTACTTGGAGCAGGTCTAAGAGGGCTCATCTTCACTGTTGGTAAAACAACAAAGTCCTTCATCCATGAGAATAGGACCCAATATAAGCCACATGCCAGCTCCTGGGTAGAACACCACCACGAATGCTGCCCCAAAGGAAAGCATCACCACGCAGCAAGAGGAGGACACGCTCCTGGGTACCATCACCCGCCACTTTCCGCCTCCCTGCGCAGGGACCTCGCGCACCGGGCACTGCCAGCCAGGAACCTCAGCCCCAGTGCTACTGAGCCTAGGGTGATGCTTCAGAGAAGGGCAGGCTTTGAGTTGATGGCAGATTGCAGGCTGTCAGCACGGGCACGCACGGGATAAACAGGGGTTGGGTTCAAGAGCCTTGGTGCGGGTTAACTTCTTCCCTTTCCGCAGGGTTTTCAGGGCGTCCCTCTGGGGAGCTGGCGCAGGATGGCTGCTCTGCAGCGTTTGCTCAGCTAGATGAGCCCCAGCAGATGTCAGGGCCTGCTATGCACAGATCACGCCTGCTATAGGTGGTTATGAGCAACGTATTCGTCTCCTGGGCTCTACAGGTCAAGGAGCCCTTTATTAAACCACTCACCACTTTATCATTAACCCTTTATAAACTACTCAGCTACGGCCCAAAGCCGCTTCCAAATCCAGAGCAACCACATTTCAGAGCCAACGTCTTCAGCTCTGGCCCATCTGTGTTTAATACACACTGATTAAAAAAAAAAAATGTGGACTGAACTGAATAAAGAGACTTCTCGCTGCAAAAGCTCAGTGCATATTTACACAGTATCCTGCCTTAATTCTCAGCTTCTTCATTTATGTCATTTTAAGCCCTCCACAGTAGCAGGGAGGTATTAGCTGGTGTTTAATTGTGTGCTTCTGGGTTCAGCGCGGCTCCCGAAGAGCTGCTGCAGGGACAGAGCCTCCATCCACGGGTGACAGGGGCAGCACAGCTGGGATTAGGAAGGACGCGGGCAGGCAGTGACAGGGGACGTCCCGCGGCACAGCCCCAAGCTGGGGGCCGAGCGCTGCCTGCGAACGCCACCAAAGGGACAGCCCCAAGGAAATGAAGGGCTCCCATTTACACTCCTGCTTATTTGTACGGCTCAGACACACACAGGTAGAGACAGCCTCAGTTCATTAGCACTAGGGAAAGGGAGCGTTCACAGAGAGCTTCATAAGGAACAGGAATGTGGCCCTGCAGGGTATATCCCCCTGCCCCTAGAGTCACTGTGGTGGGCCATTTTAGCTGGTTGTTTAGGGTCCCCCAGGCTTCTGGAAGGACACCACAGCACAGTCCAGCCCATCCTAAAGCATATACGTAAGGCAAAAGGACGTTGGCACTGAGCACGTGTCACACCAGGGATGCAGAAAGCAGCGGTGCCACGGTGGGCACCAAGTGACCTGGCTGCGTGACGCTCGGGACAAACCCCGCCGTGAGACGCCAGGACCTGCTGTTTGCAGGAGGCACAAGTACGTCCTCCCCCAAAACCCACCCAATCCCAGTGCCAGCAGGACCTGAACGCGTTCCCCATGCAGCTGCATGCTCCGCACCCCTCCCCTCCAAAGCCTGCTCGGTACCTCTGCTTTAGTCCTCAGCCGGAGGAGAAATGCGCTGGGGGAAGTGTGCAAGGACCGCCTGGTCCATCCGCACCCACATCCCTCCTTCCCTGCTTCTGCTGAGCCCTGCGGAGCACGGGGTCCCTGACTACCCCTCTGTGCTGTGACAAAAGGCACTTGGCTCAGCCACTAGCACCTCGTTATATCAAAAGCACCGGAGGAAATATCTGGAGCTGAATTGATTAGTGC
Organism: Anseranas semipalmata; assembly: GCA_013399115.1. Taxonomy (NCBI): domain Eukaryota; kingdom Metazoa; phylum Chordata; class Aves; order Anseriformes; family Anseranatidae; genus Anseranas; species Anseranas semipalmata. Next base: position 1,718,821 of record VXAA01001508.1, on the reverse strand, counting down.
ATAGGAATTCTTCAGGCAGTGAAAGCAGGGCAATTCCCAAGATGGGATTATTTTTTTGCAAAGCTTCACCTAATTTTCTAGATTTTTTTCCTCCTGCTCACTCCCCAGCCTTCCTTCCAATCCTCTCCAGCTTTGCAGCACTCTTTGATTTAGTCTCTCAAAACAATATTCTGCTTAACGCACTCCTGTGTGGCACCCGGGAAAGCACCGCCGCCCACCAGACCCCCAGGCATTACATGCGAGCAGCAGGAAAAAGTTTAGAGAGCTTTTCCTTTTCAGCAGCCAGACCTGGGGAGATGGGAGAACCTGCCAGCTACTTATCAACATCTACATCAGAAAAGGAGAGGTCAAGTACGTAGCAAATAAACAGATGAAAAAGGGCAACGGACTTAAACCTGGGCGCAGCGGAGGCAGAGGGCAGAGGATTTGCAGCTGCGGCACGGCTGCGGTCCCGCCAGGCAGCTGCGGCAAAGCACGGGAAGGTCGAGGGTTTTCTGTGCCGATGGGCAACGCTGGACACGGTGCAGTGTGCTACACTGACACAGTCTGCAAACCACGTGCTGAGCCTTTTGGTCCTTACGCCTGGAAGGCGCTGCACTGGCTCTCCCTGCGGGTACCCTGGGAGCGGAGGGTGTGATAAACCACCCCGAGAGCCGGGGGCACATCCCGGAGCAGAGCAAAGCCCCCAGGGCAGCAGCTGCGGCTGTGGGGTGCTGCACCCAGCCCAGCGGGGTCGATTGGGAACATCACCCTGGCTGCTCAGGAGCCGAGCCAATGTTAATTAACTTCATTTGTCTTCAGAGAGCGCAGCCACCCCGGTTCACTGGCTGCAGCTGCGGCTGCCCTGTGGTTGAAGCTGGACAAGGGTTTTCCCACGCGCTTTTGTTGCTGAGCACGATGTTCCTCTGCAGCCACGTGTACATCCCCCATTCCTTCCACAAACACCAAAAAAACCCCCATAAAATAAACCTAGGGGCTCATTTTCTCCAAAAGTCCTTCCCGAACCTGCAAGGGACGGCGTCTTTCTGGAAATGCCCTTAGAACGGGACAAACCTCCCCGGCTTGTGTCCACCTCCGTTCCCGCTGTCTCCACTGAGGTTGTTTCTCATCCTCACAGCAGCTCCGAAGCCCATCGCAGGTCCCTGGCACGCTCCCAGGAACGTTTCAGCTCTGATGAATTTTATTAGTTTTGTCCTCTGAATGAAGCGATCCAACAGCAGCCCCGGGAGATAAAAACCAGAAAGGAGGAGCAGAAACAGACCACATTGGGCGAGTTTACGGCATTTGAAATCTCATCATGACTGGCTGGTTGATGGCGCCAACTCTTTCCACTAAATTGCACTTAAAAATAGCTAAAAAAAAGTTATTGATGTTCTCCCAATGTCACGGCCCCACACAGGACTGTAGTCCCCAGTTGCACAGCTAAACTGGAGGGGAGGCACCCATCCGCGTGGGAGTGGGGCCACTGTCACCCGTGCTTCAACACACTGTGGGCACTTAAAGACAAGTTTGCTCACGCCAGCCCTGGGAGAGGGCACTGGCTCAGAGCATCCTTCCCCAGACACATGGGGAGTCCCGGCCCTCGTGCCGCTGCCACCGCCCTCGCTTCTCAGCTGTCCCTCTCCTGTCCCCGCAGTGCGACGCTGCATGCTCTTGGCTTGCAATGGGTGAAGGCAACGTGGGTCAGCTGGGCTGGAAATAGGACATGGCAAAGCTGACTCCAAATCCTTTGCATTTGCCGGGGCTCCAGTACCAGCGCTACAAACCAGCCCCGCAGCACACTTGCTGAGCTGCTGGTGTCCATCCCCAGTGACCTGGCACTCTCCATAAGCACCGCATCCCCGCCAGCAGCGGCTGTGCCCCGCGCCCTGCTCTCCGCCGGCTGGACCTGCAGCGAGCTCTGGCTGGTGAATCCCTAGCACCTCCCCATCCCCGAGCACCGCTGTGATTTTTAACTCATTTCTCGTTCACGTGCGATTGCCACAGAAAGGAGCCCTCTCCTTTGCTTTCACACCTGCTCAGCAGCCCGGGCACACCCGGTCCCCGGCCGCTTTCTGCCTGCTCCCCAGGCTGCCGCCGGGTGACGGGAGCACCTCCTCGTGAGAAGCCAGGCAGGCTGCGCAGCTCATTCATCTCATTTCAAATGAAATAGTGAGGCTCGACACGCACCGCAGCAAGGGTAGAGGAGGAGGAAGAGGAGGGCAGGGTTTCCCAACCCACGCTGGGTGCAGCGTGGCCAGGAGGTGACCACCTCGTCCCTCTCCTGCCTGGCTTCCCAGAGCCCTGCCCAGGCAGCTGACAGTCACAAAGGCCCAGGTAATAAAACTCAGATAGGGGGAACGACATAATTTGGGAAAAATAGTGCAGACAGACTGAATAAACAGAGAGGCCATGGGGCCACGCTACCTTTGAACAAGCAGCTGCAAAGCGCGTTCCAGCCGATGTTTAACAGGAAGCAAAGGCAGGGACATAAAAACAAATAGCGCCATCAAACAGGGACGGGAGAGCTCCTTTCATTGAAGAAACCCAGCGCCTGATTTTGCTGCCTTGCATCTCCTTAAGTGCACACATCAGCACCGTGTTTTAAAGCCCCTGCCTGCCCCTCCAAACCCCTTGTAGTCGGTACTTGTCTGGATGCCGGCAGGATCCTGCTCCGCAGAGCTGAGCTGTTGCTGGCAATGGGTGGTTTGACGGATGGACAGACGGACACACACACCAGCAACAGAAGATCTGGCGTAAAGAGAAGCTGCGGAGCTCAGTGCCAAATCATGCTCTGCGATGGGAGATCCCAGATACATTAAAGGGAACCGTTCTGGGTGTGAGACAGCATGTGCATATCTGGCGAGTGTTGGGGGTTTGTAATTGTCTCAATAAATACATAAACAAAATCTGTTTGTGCATTTGTTTGCTTTTCCCTCCTGGGCTCTGTGGCACCACTGATGAGAGGAACAGCAATCACTCAGCTGCACAGCTCGTGGCAGCTCCTGGTGCTTGCTCTCTGCCATGGATTTGCCTACGAGCTAGGTCCAAATTTACATCACTGCCCCTAAGTGGTTTGATCATTTTCTGTGGAGTTTTATGGCCCAGCATGAAGAGCTCAACAATTTAGCAGGATCGCACACAGAACTGGAGCGCAGAGAGGGAAATTCAGCATTCCTGTTGCAGGGATCATTAAAAAGCCCACAAAGAGGGAGGGCTGAGGTGTCCCTCTGGGTCCTGGCATTACAGATCCCACCGCTGGTGGTGGATCAGGAGAGGTGCTCTGAGGACAGCGAGGTCCCAGTGCAATGGAGGTGCTGGTGAACACGGGTCTTGGTTCTAACCTAACCAAGATACTTCCTGGGTGGTTCCAGATTGAGTTTAGTTTTCTTCCGCCTTTCCTCCCTGCCCCTCATTTCCCCACCACACCACTCCTGTGATTCCTCTCTCCTTCTAGTGCTCGCAGCCTTCGGTGGCTGCCACAAGGTTAGGTCCCCATTTAGTCATCCCTTAGCCAAACGAGACATAGCTGACTCCTCCAATCTGCTCCCATAAATCAAACTGGGAGGCAGGGACCTGGCAAAATCCCACAAGCAGCCAGGATGATGCAAAGTTGACACACACATGGCACAGGCTGGCAGCTGCCTCTCTGTGCAGCATCCCTCCTCTCCCCATAGAGGACGAGGCCAGGGGCTGCCTTTATCCCCGTGTTAAGCACCAGGAGTTGCTCCTCCACCGCTTTTGTGAGACGATGGCATGCTGGGGTGATAAGAAGCCCAGACCAGAGCCGCGGGGACGTTATCTCCAGGGATGCCGGTGTCTCTGTGATGTGCACAGTAATGGATTGTCCTCTCTCCAGAAATGAATAAGTTGTGCTTGGTGATGCAATGATCAATTTGCTCCATCACGTTAAGCCATCCGTTCATCACAGGCACCTGCTGTCAGCTGCTGACGGCTGCGTTGGTGGTGCCCGCGGCTGCTGTTATCAACGGGGCAAGAGCCTGGAAGGCAGCAACCCGGGGTCACTGCTCCTGCTGAGGGACAGCCCCCCAAAAAGGGCTTCCCTTGCACGAACACATCCCAAGGCTCAGGGAACAGGCGATGCTGCAGGGATGGATGGACCATGGAGACAGAGCAAAGAAACAGCAGCAGGAGTGGACCCAAGAGAAACCCTTTTGCACTGAATCGGGTGGTGCTCGAGACGAGAGAGAAATCCATCTTGTGCTGGAGCAGGGTGCCCAGTAAAAACCTCCTGTGCCTCAGTGGTGCTCGCCTGTAGCAGCACCCATTTCTCTGCGCTCCCGCGGGTGAGGCACGAGGCCCAGGTGCAGAGCAGATGAGATCTGCTGAGGCTGTGACAAAGCTGCTTCCCCTCTCCCGGCCCAGATTCCCTCTGCCTTTCTCCTCCACTTCACTTTCCATCTCCCCCCGCGAGGCAGGGAGCCTCGCACCGCAGCGCTCGGCACCGACTCGAAAAGCGCCCAGATTGCTGCGAAAGCGCCCCGATTGCCACACTGGTGCTTCTGGTAGAGAGCCCCTGCGAGACTGGGCAGCGGTCGCGTCGCAGGGGCACGGCGGGGCTGAGCCGGGAAGGACCGCACACGGGGGGCAAAAGCTCAGCTCCCGGCCTCGACACGGGCTGGCCTCTGCTCGCCGGGATGCGCGCGGGCTCAGGGCTGGGGAGCAAAACCGGCTCAAACGCGGTGTGTGCAGCACTGAGAGAACTGGAAATGAAATAATAATAACAATAATAAAAAATCTCTCTGATTGTACTTTGGCAAAGATTTCAGAGAGCAAAGGGGCTCACTTGGGAGCAAAACGAAGATGAATTGACAGAGAGTTCAAGAGAATTCATTCTGCCACTGAACACTTGTCTCTCCATCAGGACATCTCAAAGGCTTGTCAAGCGAAGGCAAGGCTTTTATTTGTTTCTATGGTTGCCATAACAATAGAGCTATATGTCATGTCAGGCAGCCGCTGAGTCTCGCTCCTCTGATTTATATCCTCTCACAAGAAATTGCAAACTTTTCTGCAGAGCTGGTGACACAGCGGGGCTGCGGGGCACTGGGCTGGGGGTGTCTGCCAGCACCCGTCCCAGCAGGACAGCAGGGTCCCTGGAACCTCCCAGTGCCGCGCTCTGTCCCCGGGTGATGTCCCCAGCAGCGGTGCCACCCCATGCGGCCAGCTGGGCACCGAGGGTGCTCCTGTCACCCAGCGCTGGGGTGCTCAGCGCTCACGGCAGTGGGAGCGGGGCTGCGGGTCCTCCCTGCTGGGGAGCCGCCAGTGGGGCGAGCATCACGCTGTGAACAAGAACAGTGATGTCCTGTCCCGCAGGACAAGCCATACGTCCCAAAGGGCCAAAAAGTGAAGGCAAGGTGTCCAGGGAAGGTCAGCAGAAGGATTAAACACCTGATAGTAATTTGTTAAAATCCGTACAGACTGCTGTGCTCATCACCACGTTATTGGAAAAATACGGGATGAGAGAGAGGGATGGGAGCCATGGGGAGAGGGAAACAAAGAGGGGGATCTTTAAAACAAGTGAGACTAGGTGAGATATCTCTTGACCTGGCAGCTGGAGCATCCAGCCCAGCTTGGGGCCTGGCTTCCAGCACAAACCAGAGGCTCCCCAGCAAGGGTAGAGCCCCCAGTGCTGCTGGCCACCCTCACGTGAACAAAGGTGTCATCATTACGTGGCGTCACCATTAGCACGGTGTTACCTTTAACGTGGTGTCACCTTTAGTGTGGCCACCACGAGCCCAGACACATGACCGGTGCGGTCATCATGCAGAGGATCATGCTCTGGAGTCGAAGAGGGGATGCTTAACACGGTTACTGCTAAATTACGCACAGAAGTTTCACCAACTCTAAGAGAAACCTTGTGCTTAGTTTACGACGCACGGCCCTAAAACGTCCACCACCAAGTTCTGCATGACAAGGCCGGTCCCCGCTCCCCTCTGAGAGCGTGCAGAGCATAGGCAGCACCCCAATGGGATGTCTGCACACGGACCTGGGGCTCCTACCTGCAGGGCTGGCTGCAGCCGTGGGAGGAAGCTGGAGAAAGCTTCGGCAGCGAGCCACGTGGAGAACATCCCCGCGAGCAGCAGCAGGGAGTCAGCATTGCTCCAGAGAGCTGCTGAACGGCAGAGCCCCACCCGGCCTTTCCGCAGTCTCAAGCATCTTCATAAAACCACAAGGCTACATTCGAACCTTTAACCCTCCAAGTTGTAAAGACTTCATTGCTTGTTTTCTCCAAACCAGGCTTTCTGCAATTTTCCTCCATTAAACTCTTCAAGACAAGTGACCCCAGAGCAAAAAGGTGCCAGACTAATGAAAGGTCTGGAGGAATGCAGCACGCTCGTTATTAAAGGCACAGAAGAAATACAGGACTGAATTACCATCACGACATTACAGGACAGCAAACAGGACACTTCAGCCGCCGAGACACGGCCGTGTTCCAGCCACTGTAATACGGTGCAGGATCTGACCCTCGACACGGGGACATGACTGGATCGGAGCTAAAGCACTGCAGCACCACAAGCAGGAGCTGCCGGCATGGAGGGACAGCAATGCCACCATGGTCCCAGCGAGCAGGGCCCTCCGAGGGCAGAGGGATGACTTCTGAACACAGGTGCAGTGGATAGCATGTGTTCACCTCCAAAATTATGTCCAACATTACATCTGGACCACCATAACTGTTGCATTACTGCTCCCTTGACTTGCTACCAACGTACATCTCAGTCCAAGGAGACAAAGGAAAGCGGCTGCACAACAGACAGCTCTAGAAGTAACATACTCATTTCATGAAAGCTCCCAAGAACCGCAGCACAGAAACAGGACAAGGAGATGCTCGTGAGCACCAGACACGCGATGTCCCTGCTCATGGAGTGCCTCCTCTGCACCACCACCTCCACCAGCATTCAGCTCAGGCGGCATCACCTCCGGCTCCATCCATCACGGGGTGCTCAGGACCCTGAGCCAGCAGCCTGATCCCCGTTTGAGAAGTGTTTAGGTTCCAATGCAAAAATAATAGATCAGGTTTTGGTTTTCACTGTATCTGTGAAACCTTCCATAATTCAACATCAAATATTTATTATTACGTTTATTAAAGTTTTAATAATTTAGCATCTCCTGCATGTAAGATACTAGAGCCGTGAACTTGCCTCCCTTATTCTACCTAGGTCACTCCAATATTTATATCTGGAATTCTCAATTCGGGTTTAATTTAGGAGGAGAGCAGGCAACAGCCTCCGTGCCAGAAACTCCCCTTCTCCTGCCCTGGTGTTCCTCCATCCCAAGACTCCTCCACGAGGATCTGTGTCCAGAGACAATCACGGCACCGGAGCAGAAAGCAAGCTTCCTAACCTCTACTTCTGCTTTTTAGTGAAGATGTTAGGAGGCAAGAGATAATGTTTTCATGGCATTTTGGCTTGGAAAACATTAGCATACAATAAGGTGACCCTTCTCCTCAAACAAAAATCAGTCGTCTTCTGCAGACATAAAACAACTTTCCCAATAGAGCCAAATTGTGACAGATATGTACCATCAGGCTCTTTTTACAGAAGAGGGAATAAGCACTCATCAGCAACAAAAACACACTTGGAAGCGAAGGCCTTTTGGATGCCAGTCCTGGCTCTGCCATAGGTTTTGTAGGTACTTGCTCCAGCTACCGCCCTGCCAAGACTCATGATGGGACAGAAAAATGGAAATCCACTGTCCCATTGCTCTTGGAAAGACAAAAGGGGCTCAATCTTGATCTAATGGGGGAGAGGAAATGCACACAAAATACCTTAGGAATCAAACAATTAAACCCTTGCGAACCAGGCAGAGGTGGACGATCACCACCATCACGCCAGAGGCTGCCGCTGCCTTTCCAGCTGGGGCACAGGGGACAACCATTTTGTCTGGAGTCCCTCTCCAAGCCCCCCACTTTGTGCCCACTCTCCCAGCAAGCAGCCTGTCCTTCCACTGGGGCAATTCTCCTCCGGCAACACCCTCTGAGGTCGCACTGCTGAACTGGACGCCAGAGGAGGTCTGGCAAAAGCACGAGCTAGCCAAAATGGGTGAGTCACAGAAACATCTGGGCATTTGCTGAACTCAAGGAAGGAAAAAAAAAACCTCTAATTGCATAATAATTGGACGAGCAACACAGCCTTTCACCGGGTCTGACCTTGGCCCTTCATGAGCCCCAAAGCAGACTATCAATGGTCAGGTAGATGTGATACACATATGAGTTTCTGAGCGATGATAGCAATTCCGTACCTGTAAATGCACCGATTTAAGCTATGCAATCAAACATTAGATTTAAGCCACTTGAAAATTGCCTTGCCACAGGTTCATACCAACTTATCTGATTGTATTAGCAGACTTCAGAGTTATATGCACATACCTGGCCTAGACCCATCAGAACCAAAAAAACCTGGAGAGTTATCACGTCGGATTTCTTTTTAGAGGAAAATTAATCAAACTCATCGTCATAGAAATTACTGCATCCTCAGTAACAATTTAAAGAGCAGTCTAGTCACTCAAGCATGAGCAAAACGAGAAATCTGCTTCCTACCTGACATCTGCTGGATCTTCTGTCACCAGAACATCTGTCTTGCAGCTGGCAAGAGGATTGATAGAAAGCTCCACTGGGGGCACCACGAAGCTCTTACTGACAGGCAGCCACAGGCCTTGTCCCAAGCTATAGGTGGACCTGGAATGAGGACAAAGATGTCATATAGGAGTATAGCATCCCCAACAAATGGTGGAACTCTACCACACCACACCACCTGGAAATCAGAGCAGTGGTGGCATTATGGGATATGTTAGTCACTTGGCCTTGTCCTGGCCAACACAGGCAAATGACTGAGAATAGCTAGAGATGACAGGGAGAACATGAGGATGATCCTGGTCTTGCTTTTAACCCAGGGGGATTTTCTGTGCACAGTGTCCTCTCTTTTGTTGAGGTGTGTGGGCAGAGGGGATGAGAGGGAACCCCCTCTCCTCCTGCAGAAGGCAGGCTGATCTTTCAGGTTTGTCAAAGGCACGTGACACCAGTGGACAGCAGGACAAGACGGAGCCAGGAACGCCCGGGAGGCAGCAGCCTGCTGGGAAGCCCTCACCAGCGGGCACTGCCCTCCCCGACGGAGGAGCTGCACAGTCATTTGACCCACCTGAGTATCTTCTCTGGTGCCTGCTCTCCCGTGACCAAGTCGTATCCCCTCTCGAGCGTTGTGTAGGGCCAGGGCCTGGGAGACCAAGAGGGAGAGAGAAGCTGCGTCACGGCACCCGGCAAGGACAGCAGCACCTGTCGGGTGCCAGGTCTTTGGTGATGATGATGGCCAGGAGGGACGGAGAGCTGACTCCAGCACAGAGCCAGCACGCTTCATACAGGAGCTCAGCTCCCACTCACCCTTCGCTGTGTCCCCAGTCACTGCGCACGCACAGGTGGCGATGGACGGGGTCCGGGGCATAGCCTTCGTGACAGCTGCACTCCCCTAAAAGAGAACAGGGAAAGATGAGACCTCTTTGTGCATGGGGCATGTCAGAAAGTCCTGTGTCGGCCACCACCACCCCCCGCTGCCCATCCCTGCTCATCTCAGGCAGTCCAGGTCCCCGTGGTGGGTCTGAGCCTTCTGAAACCTCCAGGTGAGGAGATGTGGAAAGCTGGAAGAAACCCAGAGCTTCTCTGAAGGGGTTACATGACGTGCTCCCGCTGTAACCGGGGATGGGATGCAATGATGCAAAACACCTGTCCTCAGCCCGTGCTCCTGTGTGTCCCTGCACCTCCCCACATTCAGCCAAACTCTGCCTGATGGCCTCCAAAGAAAGCTGATGCTGCCTGCAGAGAAACGCCCTCGTGGATCCGGCTGCTCCTGTCCCGGCCTGCGAAGGGCTGGCGCCGAGCACTGCATGCACCCGCAGCGGTGGGGCTGCCCTCGGTCCTCACCTCGCCTGAGGACAGCAAACATCCTCCCCGGCCTCCCACCCCACCCGGCCTCCACCCTCTGCAGACAGCGCCTTCACCGTGCCCCTGCCCGGCTGCTAATGGGCTCCCACCCCCTGCTCCTTCCGTCTGCACCGGCGCACCCCGTTACACCCTGCTGACAGCAGCAGCAGAGAGCTGACCCTGCTCGGCCCAAATCGATTCCACGTTTGGTAGAAATACATATCCCGGAGCAAGAAACGGCAAAATAAAAGGATTAATCGGATTTGCGCGGGGAGTTTTGTTACAAGCGCCTGTCGATTATTTCTCCCTCTCCCCTCTGCCCCCCATCACGCTTTCCCTTGTTACAGCGGCAGCCTGGGCTTTAAGCACCGGTGCAGAGCCGGGGGGGCCACGGCCACCCCCGCACAGAGGGAGGCAGGGAGAGGGGAGCCCCCGGAGCCGGCGCTGATGCAGACTGGCAGGTACCTGCGTGCTCCTCGGGTCCCTAGGCGAGCTCGACGCGTCTCGCAGGGATTACAGTAAGGAGCTTTATCGTCGGGAGGGAACGAAATGGGGGTGCAGCCCATGAGATTTTTTGATGAGAGCTGTCTGGAAAGGGGGAGGTAGGGAAAAAGAAGGGGGGGGGAGAAAGAGACAGCTAATGGCGTGCTAAAATGCAACAGCACCTTCATGAAATATTCACTGCTTTAAACACGTCTAATATTAAAGATTAAATGTCCTGGGATTTGTCCTAGCGACTTCGAAGCACTGATTTATGATCTGTCAAAGGCTGCTAACCTCATGATTCATAACGGGAGAGGCAGGAGCATTACTTCTCCAAAGGGAAGCAATTGGGAAGGAGATGGCGGCGGGAGCTCCTGCTCCAGCTCGCCGTGCCGCAGCCTGCCTGGCCTGGGGCTGGGGCGGTCTCATGGCAAGAACTGCGTGTCCTAATGGCTCCATCAGCGAGTTAAAAAAAGGAAAAGTTATTTTTTCCTTGGGTGCTTAGTACGCAACTTTCCCCAGCCACGCCGTGGATCATTAATTCCTGGCGCTTATTACATAACAAATATATGCTCTGCAAATGAGAGACATCTCAAAGTGCTTGCAAAGCAGAGCTGGGAGTCTTGGGGCACCGGCTCGCTCCCAGCGCCTGCCATGGAAATTAGAGCAAATCAGAAAAAAAAAAAAAAAACACCTACAGAGGTTGGCATCAAACAGCCCGAACGCCTCCTTCGTTATTGATGGCTGCAGGTTCCAGGGCCGTTAACCCCTTTCCCGCGGCGCGACGTGTTTATTTTGTCCGCCGGTTTGTTTACTGTTGAGGCAGCTTGGTGTCGGAAGGAGGAACTCTATCAACCTGCAGAAATATCGATTTTATCGACTCCAACCCTAGAGCTTCCACAGCTACAGCTGGCGCTGGAGGCTTTTCCAGGAGGTTTACGGGGAGGTTTGGGTAAGCGGGAGCACGCCGCGGCTGCAGCAGGGGATGCCACGCGGGGCTGAGACCACCGGCACCTCCCCAGGACCGCGTGGGATGCGGCCCCAGCTTGTCCAGGCACATCTGCACCCTTCTGGCAGAGCTTTAGAAATGCAATAGGAAAGATCGCAGCACGGGATCGGCCAAGCACTGCAATCTGCTGGGTTGCAAAACACGCAGCTCCTCCAGGTTTGTGCTCCTCCGGGTTTTCATGAGCATTTGCTCTCCCGGCACTGCTGGGCATCTCCCCTCTTCCTTCAGCCCCCTTGGATACTCTGTGATTTCCTCCTTCCTCAGCCTTGGGGGACATGGTGCTGAGCCAGCCCCTGCTACAGGGTGCCGGGCAAATCACCACGGAGCGAGAAACGCTCGGTGTGACTGGGATGGGGGCCCCGTATCCCTAATTCCTCCTTTGAGAACGTGCATTTCCTCAAGAGCAGATTTCAACATGCTGCTAGAAACCACCACCACCGAAAGCCCAAACAACAGAGCTGTTGTTCAGAGCTACTAAACCCTGCGTCTGCCTCTGCTGCGGGAGGACAAATGAATCAGGATCTACAAAGTGCTGTGACAAGCATCCCATTTCTGCAGTCACCGACCCGCGCTGGGCGACCGGTACAAACGCTGACGCTGGTGGTCGTTCGTCTTCTTTCAAATTCATAACCCACAAATCAGAGCGGAGAATCCACGGTGAATCTCGGTCTGTTCTGGCAAAAGGAAGAATCGCTGCTCGCTTCGTTTCAGCGAGAGCAGGTCCCGGTGTTAAGTTCTGGAGGTCCCACGCTGTATTTGCAGTCTGTCATTTAACACACCACTGGGAGGAAACCCCTCTGCCATTGCAGGGAGAAGGTGCATAAACCAGAGAATGGAAAACCACAGCTCTTGCGAGAGGCTCAGAGAGCATGTCTGCTGTTCATGTGACACGCACAGGGATCTGGGAGGGCGAGGGGAGAGCTGAGGCCATGGGAGAGCAGCGTCGCCCTGCTACAGCCAGACCACAGCCCTGCTCTGCACCCCTGCTCCCCTCTCCCCACTTACACCAAATCCCGAAGGCTGCACAGCCACAGCTAATTCCAGGGAATGCAGCGTCTCTGGGCCAGCTTCTGCTCGGGGTGAGCCTCTGCCGCAAGCTGCAGGACACATCCAGAGCCCCGCAGACACATCCCACGCAGCCTCCCTCCTCCCGCTGAGCCTTCGTTTCCAGAGGCTGCTGGAGGAGATGATGGAGCACGGAGCTCCAAGCAGCACCCGGAGCTGCACGCTGCAGCCACGCGCCTGGCCGCAACGCCCGGGGAAGTGCCCGTACGCTCCAGCCCTGCGGCACTGCCACCGCCCTGCAGCTGGGAAGGGAGCAGGATCCAGAGCCTGGAGGAGCCGGGTAAGCCAAGGACACATCTGTTGGGTGGCTGCACCCAGGTGGGAGCTTCCTCCGCCCATGTCCAAGCACAGGGCTCCTCGCGCTGGCATGCTTTACCTGGCCTAAGTGCTGGGGCTGCAGAAGGGCAGAGCTGGAGCAGTCTGCGGCCATGGTCAGCATCAGCAGCACCCCTGGCTTTTGGCTCAGGGCTGGCCCATGCCAGGGCTTACTCATGCCCCAAGGAGATGAATCTGCCACAAGCCCCATCAGGGCTCCTCGCCTCCAGGGGCACAGGCGAGGTGCACAGGAACTGGGTGCAAAGGAACAAAGCAACCCTCCAGCAGCACCCAGACTAGCACAGCAGGGGCTTCAGCTCTCTTTCAGCTCTCTTTTCTATACATGTAGGCTGGAAGCTGCAGAACTTTGCTTCCATTTCGCCCACCACACCATGTTTCTGCTCCTCCCGGAACAGAAATAACCCCCAGCCATCCCCTTCCTTCGTGCAGCTGCATGAACACCGCACAGCCAAGTGCTCCTGTGCCAGCGTGCCGGGTAATCCTGTTAGCCTCGTTAGGGCTAGTGGTGATCTGCTGTGATAATGCTGCAGGATCCCCCTAATCCTCCAGCCCGGCACACAGCAGAGGCTCCCGGAGTCCCTGTGCTCCCAGGGAAGCTGCTCTTTGCAGGCAGCGGCATTTTTATTGATGGAGCCAAGGGGGCCGCTGGCAGCAGTGGAGCAAACGTGGGGCTTGTGAATGCCCGACCAGTGCTGCTGGTTTCTGCGATGGCCTCCTCCATGGCAGCACTGGGACTACGCCTCTGCCACCAAACCCTGCCCTGGGGACCCCCAGCTGGTGCTGCAGCTTGTCCCCACGGGCTGCAGGGCTACGGTCATGCGCCCTGTGACTCGCGTGAGCATTGCACGGGTGTTTCGTGGCCGCCTCTCCCTCCTCGAGCCCCAGGCTGCCCCCGCAGCCCATCTCCCGCACAGCTTTCCTCCACTCTCCTCTCTCTTCCCCCTGTCTGCCCGCCCTGCACGGGAGGAGGAAAGGGCTGGGGCTGAGCATTATTTGGGGAACAGAGGAGGCTGTTGAGTGCGGTGCTGCCCGCCCCGACTGCCCTGATGCTGGCACAAAGCCCCTCTCTTCCAGGCGAGCTGCCGCCAGCAGTGGCGTGGGGCTGCGTGCCCGCGCCGAGCCAGCTCCGGGACGACGGGCCTGCTCCGATGTGGCACCAGTGGATGGGGGGGACCTAAGGTGCCCCTCTCCTTCCCTGCCATGGGGGAGCACGGCCCCAGCTCTGCTGGCCCCAGTGCGTCCCTCCGGAGGTGGGGGCCCGGAGGCGCAGCAAGGAGCCGATCGATGCCCGTCCCTCCCACCGCTGTGGCCACTTCCCTCCCGTAATGAAGCTGTCGAGGCCTCAGAGGTTCAGAAGCATCCAGAGGAAGCTCAGCGGTGATTTATCCTTTGTGAAACGTTTCTGAGCTCCTGGCAGAACGTCACAGAAACAAGCTCTTAATCCAGCACTAGGAGGAAGCTTGACAAGGCTGAACCAAACCTTGCTGTCCTTCAGCCACCTGAAGCACAAGCTCTGGCCCTGCGGGCACCTCTCCCACCAGCACAGTTTGTTGTTGTTCTTCATTTACAGACCCTGGGTGCAAGCAGGAGGCTGCAGGGCTCCCTCCAGGGCACAGCCTGGCCCCTTGGTCCCTGCCACCATCGCCAAACCACATGCGATGCTCTTGCCTTGGCCCATCCCCTGCCCACCTACCGAAACCCTCTTGCAGGTAGGTTTGGGTGCACCCCACCCATGCAAAGCCAAGAGCTCCCAGCGCTGCTTCAACCAGGGACCGGGAGCTGCACCAAGCCACGAGGAGGTGCCACGGCCCCTGGAGCAGCACCTCTCCTTGCTGCCAGCCCCGTGCCACGCACGTGCCCTTGCACAACCTTCTGCAGCCCATGTGCAGGCTCCCTGTGCTTCGGTCTCTGCTACCAGCCCTCAGCACGCTGCTGGAGGTGTCCGAGCCGGCGGTGCCGCGGCTCCCACGAAGCAGCCGTGACACAGGGGACGATGCACACGTGCACGAGGGTTGGCACGGGGTTTCCGATTGATACAGGCGCGGATGAGAAGGAAGCTAAAAATACCCTCAGCAAAAGCCTTCCGTAAAGAGGTTGCTGCAGCCCTGTGGGATGGCAGACAGGGCCTCTTTGAAAAAGAGATTCAGTGAAAAGTAAACACAGAAAGGATGAAAAATGGTCTTAATAGATCATTAAATTCCCAGCTTCAAGGGACAAGTGAGGATTCCTCAGAGAGCAGCTGCTGGAGCCGGGGCTGGCCTGGCTGGGGCTGTGACTCCTCACCAGCGGCAGCGCTGGCTCTGACAAGCTTCTCTTCCAGCCCTCGTTATCTGCGGCTCCTGGCCTTTGGGGGTGGCATTTCCCGAACTCTGTCTCTGCCTAATCCTGATGAGAAATGCAGTTTCACTAACAACAGTTCAGCTTTTGAGGAATGAGAAAGGAAAACTCTTTTCTAATGGCACGAACTTTCTTTTTTCTTTGATTTTTTTCTTCATCCCTAAGGGGATGCAGCCACCACGGGGCAGGACAACCAGCAGACCCCCCCGTGCCTGGGTTTGAGCCCCCCTGGGCAATGCTCCATCGCCCCACATGGGCAGCATCACGTTGGCATGGACATGATGGACAGCTCGAGGTGGCTCCACGGAACAGAGACAGAGGGCTCGGCTGCGCGCTCTGAACGCGCAGGGAAACCTGGAATTAACTTGACAGTCACCCTCTTCGCCCAGATGCATCAAAGCACTTAAGAGCAAGCTTAATTTGTGGGGATTGTGTCCGGGTTTATGCTCGGTACAGATATTATTCTCATTATCATTTACTAAGCCCCTGAGCTGCGCTGCTGAGGAAGCTCCCCAGGGGCACAAGTGCACGGCTGATGCAAGGCAGCAGTGCGAGGTCCTGAGCTGGCAGCACCCAAGGGTGCTCTGCAGTGCCCGGCTGTTGTCTTCTGGGCTGACCGCTGCCCAAAGTCAACCATCACGGGTGAGAAGCGACCTTCTGCAGCGTTGGTGGAACGGGTAAAGGAGGTGAGATGGGCCCAGGAGCACCTCCACACCGCAGCACTCCCTTCCCTTCCCTCCCCTCCACGGTCTTTAGACAAGCACAGAAATGCCATTACAAGAACATTAGCAGCTGCAGGATTAAACACTCTAATGGCAGAAAATGAGAGTGTAAAGACAGCACAGATAACCTTAACTCAGCCCCCTCGCGGGCATGCATTTTGATTGCTGTTTATGTCTTACACTTCAGCCTGAAGCTAAATTAGCTTGGGAGTTAACTGCCTCCTGCCCTGCTTGGTGCAGAAGGCAAGCTGTGCCGCCACATGAAAAGAAATCGTATATTACATGGTTTTTGACCAAGTTATTAAACTACATACCTTAGAGAGACAGAACCTCATCTTATAAAAGTCTAAGTCAATAAAGACACCAGGATCTTCCAACAGCGAAAATAGCAGAAGTGCACGAGAACAAACAAATATTACTTGATGTGCACAAAAGCCGCATGATATTACATTGAACTATCAGTGAAAATGGCTGTTTTCATAAACACAAACACACCCTCACCAAGGTTGGTCATCTGCTGATTTACATGTTCAGCTCTGCAACCTCCAAATCCCCTTAACAAGCGCCTTTAAAAAATGGGTATGTTTAAACAACGACTTTCATCTGTTTCCTGCCCGCAAGAGCCTTGTCCTACCAGGACAGCAAAACCATCTGCAGCTCCGGTGACAAACTAGCCCATTTGGAAGATGATGGAAACCTTTTTTTTTTCCTGCCAATTTCTAGAAAAGACCTTTCACTACCACATCTAATTGGGTTCTTACAAGCACGTGCCCATTGTTTTGTGGGTGCAATCAATTGTGGATGCATAGAAGAGAGCTTTGATGGGTAAGTGCCTGATTTATGGATGGGGAAAAAAAATCAACGCACTTGCACCTGCTAATCAAGGTAGTGATCCATCTCATTTATGCCACTGCTCTAGCAAGCCTGACAGCACAGAATCACAGGCTGTTTTTTGCAGCATTTGGCCCTCAGGGACCAATTCTCCAGCAGGCCTCTTAAGCGATGCCCACAGAATGTGCAAGTGAATCAGTTTTGTGCATACAAAGCAGGTAATTGTGCTCACAAATCAGGATTTGCATATGCCACCAAAAATGGATGCCCTCATAAATGCTACCGGCACCGGTGAGGGACGCGAGTGAAAAAGCAGCGCTCCGTGACTGCACGAGGAGGCATCCCAGAGCGTGGCACGAATGCCATGTCCATTGAAAAAACAGAGAGCGAGGAGAGATGCCTGCAAGTCCCAGCAGATGACAAACCTCCCCATCCTCGCTTCAAACGGCACCTGCCAAGGAGACGGGGCGTTTTGGCTGAACCTCTCCAGCCGAGGAGCAGCTCTGGGCCGCTTCATCTGCACCATGCGAGGCCGTGCCCGGATCCAGCAGAGGCACCCTGCTCACCCGAAGCGAAAGACGGCATTTTGCTCATGTGCCGATGTCGGTGCTGTCTCCGAAAAGCTCTATGAGCTGGTACTTTGCAATACGGGCTTGAAATTTGTCAGGGGCAGCAATCATTTAATTAAAGAATGAGTCACACTGCGAAGGCACAAGGGAAGGCAAATTAAGGTCAGGCAAGCAAAATGTGTTTTGGCATTTCCTAGCGTTTCAGAGCCACAGTTTTCAGTGTGCATTATTATTTATACTGAAGTAGCGCTTGGTGGCTTCAGTCACGAATCAGCACATCGTACGGACAGACGTTACACAAAATTCCAACCCAAAAGAGGCCTTCAGTCCGGGGAGGGGTAAGAGGTTGAGTCTCAGCAGACAGAGCACGCGTGACCTGGTGGCCTCTGCCCAAACGCGTGCCAGGAGCCCGTGGCACTGCTGCTGCGGACACCTCTGCTTGCAGAGGTGCAGACCTGCCTGCGCCTTGGAGCAAAGAAGCTTTGGGACAAGGGACAAGCTTTGGGACAAGGCTGGATCTACGCTGCGGGAGAGATTAGCTATAAATGTGCTGGAGAGCCTCAATGCTGGCCCTGCTGCTCTTTGCAGGGGAACCTTCAGGGCGGTTGTCCCCCAGCAGGACAAACCTCGGTGCAGCCTTCTCATGGACACCCAGCCAGAGAGGACAGAGGGCAGGGAAACCCCCCGCACCCACTACTTGGGATGCTCACAGAGATGATAAAATCCCTGACCTGGAAAGGTTGAAATCTAGATGGGATTTATATCCCCTAGTAAAACCACAGGCCTCTCTCTCTCGTGGTGATAAAAATAAATCACCTTTAAAAATAGAATGACATTAATAAAGATAAATCTAAAAATACACGCTGCGCATCATGGAATTACGGTCTGCTCCCAGCCTGGCATGGGAGCTTCTCACCAGCTGAAGGCTGGTCAACAGCGATGAACATAAGAGATGCTTGGGGCTACCTCCTGGGGTGGGGTGTCCAACAGGGACTTCCAGAGGCCTCTTTATCCATGGATGGTTGCTCAGCTCTTGGTAAAGTCTGGAACACTGCTCTGAAAATCTGCAGCCTCACCTGCCCTACCCCTGGGGATCCAACTGGCATTGACAGGAGAAAGGTTTTGCTTTATCCACGTGCAAACTGCCAGGCTGGAGAGAGGAGGAAGAAGCTGATGTACATTTCGGGTGAGGAAGCTGACAGTTCAGATGATGCTCTGCCCTCACCTCCATCATGGGGCTGAAGGCACTTGCTGGCTCTGAGCCACTCTCTGACCTGCCCAACATGCCAGGACCACAGAGATCTTCTGCCTTGCTCCTGCTGCTCTGGCTGTCACCTCCAAGCAGGTCACAGCCCCTTTAAACCCGTTTCCTTCTCTCCAGCCCACTGACCAGGCTGCACCAGACTTCAATCAGCATCAGGTGGGGGCATCGCCACCCGGGTTTCGGTCAGATGGGAAGCAGGGATGGGAGCTGTAAAGCAGCAGATGAGGTTAGGATCCAGCACAGTGCCAGAGCTGAGCACCTCCCAGGTTAACGAGCATCACTCCCTTCCCTGCAAACGAGATCTGACACATCCTGCTCAAGCGTGGAGCATCCAGCGAGAGGGACAAGCTGCTCTGGCGAGCTGGGGATGCGCAGGGAGCAGCAGCTGGGCCGCTGTGGGAGAAGAGCCGCTCCTCGCAGCCAGGACCACACGGGGACTGCATCAGCCCTTCTCGGTGCCAAGGACCACGCGGGGCTGGCGAGTGGAGCGGCGGGTCTACCTCCATATGGTCTCCCCACGGTTTCTGCTGGAGGCAGAAGCTTTTCCTTTCTCTTCCCCTGCACCTGGGGAGAGCTGAACTCAACTTCTCTCATCCTCAGAGGTGGCTGCGTGTTGCTGATGCCTAAAATGATCCTTCTGTGCTGAGCCACCTGGGTGAGAAGAACCTCCTCCTGCATCACCTCCATCTGCTGGGGGGGCTGCTGCCACCTCCCAGCCCTCCTCGGGGCTGTGGGTGATGCCCAGGGCTTGTTGGCATGGGGAATTCAGCCAGAATATTTATTCTGCTGTGGCTACGTGTGTCAGTGCCTTCATGCAGACAAGACTTTAGGAGCAGGAGTACGAAAAGAGAACACCATCTTGACCAGGAAGATGGATTTATGAGACCTACTTTAGCATTTGCATCTCAGCTGAGGAGGGAGAGACAAAAGCAGCCCCCCCGCCAGTCCCTGGCACACTCACGACTCCCAGCTCCCAGTCCAGAGGGTTTCTCCCTCTCGGGATGCCGTGTATTAGCGGCACAGCCTGTGGCACTGGGAGGCTCAGAAGAAGCCTTGTCCTCTGTGAGCCGTCCCTCTTCAAGCCCACTGCAAAACCGGCAGCCAGCACCCCTGCTCCCAGCCACAAGCCTCATCAACAAACACAGGCAGCGGAGAGGAGGAACCGGCTCACACGGGAGCCGGGGTTAACCTGGCTCTGCGATTCTCTGCGAGACACGGGGCTGTTTGCTCGCCCTCGCTGCGGCAGAGGGCACAGCACACGCTGCATCATGAAAAACCAGCCCAGTCCCCCAGCCATCTTCTAGCGCAAGTTCCTGTCCCCTTGTCATGTGCTCCAGCTGAGATGTCACCTCCTAAGGGCCATCTGTTGGCTGGGGTCACACACTCACGTATTTCCCACCCACACGGAACCCCTTCGTTCCCTTGTTGCACTTGTGCTGTTTCTGTGTTCCCGGCTCACTGCAGATCCCCATGTGTCACCCAGAGCACGTGGGCCAGAAGAGAGGTGTCACTTCTCCTCCGCCTGGCCCCACACACATCCGAGTCCCAGCAGACCAGACCTGGGTCACACTGGGCAGGAGCACTGATGGGAAATGCTCTGCTCTGCCGCGGAACGGTCAAAGAAAGACAAGGGATGGGGATGGGGCAAGCTCATGGGTAGGTTTTCCAAACTGGACAGCAAAATAGCACAACTTATAGGCAGACAAACTCCACGTGCCTGCTGTTGCCACGGCAAAGAACTGATATTTCTAATCCCCATCCTGGTGCCCGCCTTCTTGATGCCTTGCTAATGGTGGTCACCACTGCGTGACCCTGCAGGTACCAATCACTACCCTGTGCCTAACGCCAGGGTGAGCCAAGTAGGCATCAGCAGACCCAGAGGCAAACCTCCTCCCTCACATCTCCAGCCTCCATGGGGTCTTCACTCATCCCAGGCTTCCCTTACCTGTCTCTTGGTCACACAGCTGCTCACAGGCATCGGTGGTCCTCTGTCCACAGAGATCTCTCACCCAGGGGGACGTGGCATTGATCTGATAGTAAAGGGACAGCTTGGCTGGGTTTAGCCAGTCGGAGATGTCCAGGTAGCTCCCTTCGCTCACAACGAAGCTGCTGCCTGAGGGTGGAAAAAAGTGTGTTAGGTGAGCATAAAAAGGGGGGAAAAAGCATTTTATGCAAAAAGGGAGCACATCACAAGGAGGAAAAGAGATATCTTAAATAAGGCACTGAGGAATCTGTACACGAGACAGCGGGACTTCTGAGTTACTGCCCCATCGTTCCCCACAGCAGAGGCCTGCTGCAGTCGGTCAGGCCTTGGTGCTCCAGTACCAGCGGGAGAAACATCCCTGCGAAGGCTGAGAATTGGATGAGGAGGGTGGGCTGTGGAGCTGTGGGCTCCCCTGCCCTCCCTGACAGATTATTCAGCTATTTTCACTTTCTTTTTTTCTGGTTTCTCTTTCATGCCTATTGCTAAAAAGGTACTGGATTTCATTCCCAGATCTCTGCAGAAACGTGGATAAACACAATTATCCTGATCCGTAAGATCGGAGCACGGTTCCCCAGCTCATGCAGGCGGTGTGCACCAGGCAGCTGGACCCCAGGACCAGGAGGAGAGCAGCACGCCGGGCTGTCCCCACTCCCCTTCCCTCAGCTCGAGGTGAGCAAACTGGCCCAACACAACTTCTCGTATCCGAGAAACTCCCTCGCTCTCTCCCCCAAGAGTTAGAAGTGAATTCCTGCCAGAAAATCTTTCCTTTCAAAATCTTACGTTTCTTTATTTTGTGAAATGTATTTTTCCCCACTGGCATCTGGGAATATGCATCATCTAATTAGCCAAATAGATTTTCAGTTCAGCCCAATCATTTCCTTATCTAACATCTGAGGCCCAGCATCGCTTGGGGGATTTTGCAGGCACAGAGGTCCTCATTAACTCTGATCTTCAATTACATTGATTATAAGACTGCCTCCATAATAGTGCTGCACAGATCAGAGGGGAGCCAAAAAACCTTTGCCATTAAGTGGTGTTTTACAAAAGTTACTGGGGTAAAAGCCTCTAAAAACAGGGGAGAAGAAACCTTCGAAGAGGAGTGGGCAAGGTGAACCGCCAGGTAGCCCAGGAGACAGCAGGCACCCTTCCACTAAGTGCGAGGACTTGGAAGCAGGGACGAGCTTTGCAAGCACTATCTGAAGATTCAAATCCTTCTTAGCGATTACCCAAGGATGGCAAGTCTATAGATCCAGGGCGTATTTTCCTGAAACTTGAGAGCTTATATCACTTAGAAAAATAATGTCTAAGTGCTTTACTAAGCACTGCAGAAGTTCTTAGCTCAATGAAAGCCAAGAGATTAAAAAAGCAGAACGAAAGAAACATAGCAGCAACCACCCCACGTGAACCTGCTTGAACATAAACTCCCAATTTCCTTTTAAATGAGAATTGCTGACGCTTTAGGAGGAAGAAGCCCATCGCAACCTCATCCCACGCCATGTTATCCACACAGAGGATAAAAAAGCAAAGCCTGAAGTCAAACATTCAGGTCTGCGACCTCATTTTCAGGTACCCTGAGATCTCAGCACCATAAAAATCTGGGCCGTAATTTCACATGAATTCAGATCTTTTGCACTTCTACTGCTTATAAAGATGCATCTCTACATTCATAGGTGAGGGATGCAGCCAAAATCCTGGCTGTACAAGCAAAAGAAAATGAGAGCTGCAGCTGCTCTGGGGACGCAGCGAGGTAGGAGCCTGGATCACCGTGGCTGCAGGAGACATCTCAATCAGCCACGCGGCAACAGCAGATTGCAGGGCAAGTGCCACAGCACCAGAGGAAAGCATCGAAACGCTGAGCTCAAAGTACCTCACAGCCACCTAATTTTTTCTGTTAATTATCATTCTTTTCCATCAATATTTAAAGATAGCTTTAAATACCAATGATAACTATTGCCGGTTTATTTACCAAATGGAAATGCATCATGAACCCATTGGGAGTGTTTACATCTATGTAGCAAGCCGTCAATCTTGCTTGCTTACTTATTTTTGTAGCTTCCTAGCACGGCTCGAGAAGCACGTAAGTGCATTTTGAGGCTCAGTTACAGACAGCTCCCTCTGTGCCCAAAGACTGAAGAGCAAAACCACCAGCTCTTGATTAAATCCTTACTTAATGAACCCCACTTCTATTTAAAATACAGCCAGAGTGAAAGTAACAGAAGCAAATCAGACATAAAATAGTCATATAATTAGTATTCATAAAGATGAAGGTGACTTGAGCCAGCAGAGTGCTCTGGCACAGGACCCACTAGGTGGAGGGGACTGGGCGGGTGACAGCGGGGTGGCTTCTGGAGCTCCTGGTGGGACGGGCTGACCAGAACCCGTGCAATGTTGTTTGGGGAAAACAAAAAAAACAACAAAAAACCACAGAATATGGAAGCTTGAAATCATTGGCAAATTTTGCTTTGTCCCATTCTGTACACAGAAAGACCTTCCCAAATATAATGCAATTGTAACTGAAAGAAAAAAAAAAAAGGGAAGTGAAAAGACTTGAATTCAAAATCCCTGAATTCAAAGTTCAGTGAAAAATGAAGGTTTTTCCTTTTCAATCTAAGAAAAAAAAAAAAGCTGGGGAAATGGAAAGTTCTAGTCAATTGTAAACACCTTCCTTCCTTCGAGGAGGAAAGAGGGGACAACTTCCAGCAAGGAAACTTCTCACATCACAGCTCAGCTGGGTAAGACTTTCAGATGTGTTCACAGATACTCTCCTCACCTTCAACTTATTGAAAACACAAACAAAAAAAAAATCCCAACCTAGATCCTTTTATAGCTTGCCTAAAAAAAAAAATAACAGGAAAAGGAGCTTTACAAATATTTTGAAAGCTAAAATTCTGAAGATTTCAAAGCCTTTTTACACAAATTTCCTTTCTGTTTTCAAAGAATCCACACACATAAAACAGTTTTCACAAGTCACCAGCGTGCACTTATCAAAAACATCTTGAAAAGCTAAGACGGGGCAGATTGAATATCAACTCCTTTTAGAAACTACCGAGAACAAACATTTTCCAAGCAAGAGCCATTTCAAACATCTTTAGCTTGTCAGAAACACCTGCCAGCTCTGCCTTCTCTAACGCGCAGCCTTCCAGTGGAGGTACCAGAAGAGGACAGCGCCAGGTGACATGAAACCCAAGCGGCTCACAGCGCCGGTGCAACAGCAGGGGGAAGCCCCAGCTCCGATTTGTCCTCTGGACACGTGCTTTGGGAACCACAGACCCAGCCGGTTCACCCTACGCCCCAACCCAGCCTAGAGTTCAAAGCACATGCACAGGCACTGCCCCTGGACCATGGGGAGCAGGTCCCAGAGATGCCATCCCCCAAGCTGTCCCTAAGCCCAGCGAAATCCCCCTTAAACTGGGACACGCAGGGCCTAGGGTAAAGCCAGACAAGGGAATTACAACAAAACAGCAGCTCGCGACCTGCCACTGCCTCCCAGGCACTCGCGTTGTAGGACACAGCCCTTGAGCTCCATGGGCTTTACAAGCAAGTCCACGCCGTAGGTCGGCGTTGCAGCACCAAGGAGAATTTCAATACACGGCTACGCAGTGCCTGCGCCTCGGGGAATTGTTTTGTTTGGGTTTTTGCATGTGTGTGTTTTTCCCCCTTCGTTCTCAAACGCTGATCAAAGCCGGACCAGCTTAAGACAGCATCCAAAGTTCATGTCTCTCACGCTGAGGTCTCCTTCCAAGTTCAGTGGGACTGCTTAAGCCTTGACAAAAGAGGCTTGAAGTTTTGACATTTCAAAAATCATTTTCCAGAACAAAACAGGATAAAACAGCTCAGAAGAGATATCTAACAAGGGAAAAGAACAAAGCACCCAAAAGGCAGCCAGAAGGGTTTGGCTTTTCCTTTCTCTCTCTCCTTTTTTTTCGAGGGAAGAGATCAAATAATACTTTTTTTTTTGAAGAATTTCTGTTTCTTCCTCCCTCCACTCTTTTTGTCTTCTTTGGTCCATTTGCTATATCTTGGACAACGAAACTCCCTTTCATCTAAAATTAGTATTTTGTGTTTGAAAGCTACGGGAGGTCATACGACAGGTTGCTATTAATGTACCCATCCTTACGCTATCTTACAACCGTAATCCTGTTAAAGATTTTTTTTAAAGACCATAGGAAGGATTATCCTCTTGCTCCATTCTATAGGTACAAAGAATAATTTGATTTCTTTAGAGACTTTCTTTTTCTTGTAAAACTTGAAAGAACATTTCCCAAAGAGATAACTCCTCCCCTTTCAGCTCTTCCCACTGATCAGCGCTCGCTCTCCCATCCTTGTACAGGGGAATAAAACGTTCTGCTTCTTAAATTTCTTTCAGGAAATTCAGAGGAAGAGCCAGACAGACGCTCAGCTCCCAGGACAGACGCACACTGCGCTGAGCAGGGCACAGGGCTTGCTGCAGGATCGCATCCGCAGGCTGACGCGGTGCCCGGCTTCACCACCCCCCTGCTGCTTAGCACAAAGCGGGGTCATTTTGGAATAATTTCCATTCTGCCAAGTCAAATTCTTAATTCCTTCTTCTAAACTGAAACCAGGAATAGTATCACAGTGGGTTAAAATCCACGCTAGCAACTGTTTTTCAAACACTTTATCTCCTGAACAAGACACAAGCCCTAAACAGAAAGTTTAGGAAGCTTTTAAAACCACAGAAGCCTATACATACGCCTTTCTTTTCCATTTATTTTTCCTATCAGGCAAACTGAACGCAGCTCACACCACACACAGAGCTTGGCTCCAGGAGGTATTTTCGGCACCTGAACTCTGGGCACGGCCGTGGGCTGCTGCCAGCGCTCCCCAACCCGCGGACGTGCGAACCCGGAGCTTCCCGTGCATGACAAACGCCGTCAATCCGCACGTTTTTCACCCTGGCACAGCAGAAGCAAATTAGCGATACAAATCTGTATGTAATTACAGCTAAGACTAGAAGCATCTTTCCTGTGGGAGGAGCGGGGTTACATTTTAATTGTTAAATCACAGTTGCTCGATAATTTTGACAGATTCTTTCTTTGGATTTTCTTGGAAATCAGTCCGGATTTCACCAGGGCTGAACTGTCAAAGAACACACGTATCTCATTTTATACAGCGAGTGATCGCTCGGGCACCTGTTCCCTCACCTGCGTGGAACCACAACATCTGCATGCAGATGTGCTGTGGCTTCACCCCTGCAAGACCCGGGCTGAAGCCACCAAGCCCTTGAAGTAAGGCCCCCCCTGCCTGCTCCGTGGTGTTATCAGGCACCAGAACCGCCCCGGTGTCAGTACCAGCACACTCCTGTCCTTAGTAGGCAGCTGGGCTAGCAACGGCTGAGACAAATCAGAGTCCTAAAGCAAAGCTTCTCCTTAATGCTCCCTATCTCCCAACTCCCACGCTCCAGCCTGGGGCTCTTTCTCAGCGACACTCTAGATATTGGACAAGAGTTCAGGGAAATCCAGCCTAAATCTGATCGCTCCACCAAGTATCTGACGGATGAGTTATGATAAGCTTTACAAAACATGAAGTGTGAGTGAATGGAAGAGATTCTTCAGCCAGCACCAAAACCAGACACCCGCCCAGGGCTGCAGAAAGCACAACCACGCCGCAGCACGTGCAAAGTCCATGCACCCTGGGATCAAGGCAAGCTACCGCCTGCTCATCGCGAGACTGGGCATCGCCGACGACACCACCTGGGAGAATTATAAAGCAAAGCAGCCTGCTCCTGGCTATGCAGCCTCAGAAAATCCTCTCTGCGGTGCTGCGTTATTGCTGCTGCAGCTATCACCTGAATTGTTGTTCGGAAGCAAGCGTGACCTACGCTGGCTTCCTGGGACTGACCCACCACGTGCTGGTGAGACCAGGCAGGGTCTCATCCTGCAAATACCAAGATGCCAAGATTTGCATCTCTCCTTTCTATGGAAGGGAGCAGGCTAGCTGGTCAAAAGCATTATGCCTTATTGCACTCTTCCCTCACTGTCCCTCCCAAATTAGAGGGTAAATGGTGCTGGTGCAGGCTCAGCAGGCACGGGGAGATGCCACCTCCCCAGTGGCGGAGGCATCCTGCCTCTCTCAGGATGCCACAACCCCCAGCACCAAGCAGGCCCTCGCTGACACCATCCAAACATCACCACCAAGCCCCCCTGATTTGCTCCGATAAATCCTACAAGGGGATCGAGGAAGAGGCATTTGCCTTCCCTTGCAAACGGAGCTGCCCCGGCACAGGGACGAGCCGAGCTCAGGATCACAAGCCTGTCACAGGCACGATAAAAACATGATGTACTTCAGCCTACAGAATCTTATTAGTTCCTCATGCAAAGAGTGTTCACGCCATAAAACCGTCTTGGAATCCCTTTGATCCACGCTGATACAGTTTATAAATTGATGTTAATATTTAGAGTTCATGTCTGGTAACGCTGCAGCCATTTGCTCACATTTTCCTGCCAGCCAAGCAGGCGCAGGAGCGAGAGCAAATTGTAACGCAGGCACAGAGATGACCCGGTGATTAAGAGCTGATGAAATTAAATGCAATCTGCAGAGCTGCCCCCAGCGCTGCCACCTCGCCAAAAACATGCTATGTCTGGGGCTGGCAGGGGACGGTGCTGCTTGTGCTGAAGCACCGACCCACGTCTCCATACAGCAAAACGGGCGTTGCTGCAGCAGAACGACTCCGGGCTGAGAAACAGCCACAGAAAAACCCGATTTCAAGCCAGCCCTTTCCTTCTGCTGATTTCAGGGGGGCTGGTGAGGCTGGGACCAGCTGGGGAGCGCTAGAGCCTGGCTGCTGTAGGAGAAAGCTCAGAGGGATGGAAACCTTTGAGATCCGAGCCCTTCCTCCATGCTCCTGGTGCAAAGTAGGGATGCTTCATTTGGAAATCAACGAGCATCTCCAGCTTTTCCTTGCTGTAAAACAGAGCCCAGCACTGGGCCGCTCCCCACCGCCCGCATCTCTCGTGCTGCTTATTTCTATGCGAGCGCATGCGCAGCACGTGCTGAGCGCATGCGAGCCAGCGCCTGAGGAACCAAACTAATGCCTGGTCACCTCTGAGGGCTGCACAACATTGAGCAGGAGATGTCAAAAGCAAACAATTTAAAGCAACAAATTTAATTAAAACCAAAATGAGAAGTTGTTGCGAGTCCAGCAATTGCAGTCTGCAGAGCTCAGTTGATCTTTGGGGAAAATTAGCAAAAGCTGCTAATAACAGCATCCAATTCTACCGGCGTCTTGAAGGAAACAGTTGTGGGGGGAAGGAAATAAATAATCTTCAGATGAAACAATTACTGATCAGCTGCGTGACAATCGCACATCATATACATTCAGGCAGGCAGACGCAGACGCATGAAGCTCGGGAAAAATGCCACAAGCACAGCTTCTTCCAATTCTGCCATCTTACCAGCCACTCGCACCCAAAGCACTGGCTGGGCTTTGCACGGCCACAAGTGGCCAGGAGAGCACCAGAAAGCTGATTGCGCCCACCCATGAGGACTTTGCACGCTTTCCTTCCCCTTGCTTGCAGGGCTGACGGGAGGAGCTGGTGCTCATCCTGTAGGATGCACCCACATTGGCAGCTGGGCTGAAGCTGCAGCAGCAGGAACACCGGCGCTCCGAGCAGAGCCCGCTGCAAGCCTCACAGCCGCACAGGCGGTGCCTTTGCTCACTGACCTCCACAAACCACCCTGACCCGAGCTCCGTGACACCCCAGACAGAGGCAGCACCACATTTTCTCTGGCACACATCTCCAAAGAGAAGGGAAGAAGGTTGCAAATGCCCTGAGATGCCTTTGAAGCAACGGAAGCCTGGTTTATGTCCTTTGCTTTATTTCCACTTATAAAACGAAGCCCTACGAACCCCTGGTTAAACGTAGCTCTTCCTTCCTTCTGTACGCAATGGTGGACCTCACCTGCCTCTCCCACTAAGTATCCAGATACAAACATCCACCCACACCATATATAACCTCTTTGCAGGCTGTAAAAATGGGAAGCTTTAATTGATACTATATTTCAAACCGTTGTGCAGCAAGGACATACTCCAGGCTAAGTCCTCCAGGGTATCTTTCTCCAGCCCTGCTTTCCCTGCAAGCAGCTCCCATTGCTCTCTCACTACTTTTTGAGTGATTGCTTACAGGAAAAAAACCCTCCTGAATGCACAGAGCCGAGTGGCTAACATATTCATAAGGGGTTTTATTGCTCAGATGGAGGGACTCTCTTTTCTTTTTCCCCCCCTTTGATGCTGCTAAATGTTCCTCTAAATAATGCTTTGCATTTCTGAGTCCTCATAAAAGCCACCACGAGCCTTCCTATAAATTCGAGCCTGCTCTGAAATGGGCATGGTGCCTGCTGCTGGGGGCAGGCAGAGGCTGCCCGAGCTCCTGACACGCATGGGGACACGATTTCTGTGCCCTGGAGCCACAGCAGAAGGGAGCAGAGGATGCTCAAGCCATTTGGGGAGGAAGAAGAAAAGAAGCGGAGGCCTGCCCACCCTTGCTGGTTTAATGCAACCCCCTGCGGCACGGAGGGCAGGGACAAAGCCAGTGCCCTCCTCAGCCCCACGACAGCCCCCGCCAAACCCATGCAGCGAAGGCGGCTCCTTGCAGTGCATCGCAAGAGAGGATTTATGGACACAGACGCGTTTCTCGGAGGCCCCCCGCCTCCCCCTGCCAGCCAGGGCAGCACAGAGCACGGCAGCTTGTGCCAGGCTCTTGTGTAGTTGGCTGCCCTAGAAAATGAAGAAACAGCAGCTGTACAAACCAGGCAGTAATTGTTCAGAGGGGAGAGGAGCGGGGGGGGAGAACCCATCAAATGAACAAAAGGAAGAA
Source organism: Anseranas semipalmata (assembly GCA_013399115.1). NCBI lineage: Eukaryota > Metazoa > Chordata > Aves > Anseriformes > Anseranatidae > Anseranas > Anseranas semipalmata. The sequence continues at coordinate 1,689,477 of VXAA01001508.1, read as the reverse complement.
AATGAACCAAGAGAGAGAAATAAGGGCAATAGAGACTGGCTGGTTATTAATACTGCTGGTGGTAATCTGTTCTCCCAGCCTTTGCTGCCAGTTGGCTTCTGGTCCCAGTCCTTCCCCCTCCTCCTTCCCATTCTGCAACTCTAACAGGCCCAGGAGCTTCTTTCTCCAACACCGCTGCTTGCTGCAGGGGGGAAGCTGCTCTCCTCTGGGGCTGGAGACATTTGGGGGGGCTTCTCCCCCCCCTTTCTCCAACTTGGCCGTGGATCCTGGCGCGCCAGAGCTGGCTCACGTCTATTTAAAGTTTCCTTCAAAGATGACTCTTCATCTGTTAGGAGAGGGATTGCTTTCAGCCTCTGCCTTTGTTTGGCTTTTCCTGCAGAGGTGTTGGTAGCTTCTCTGCTTTAAGGTTTTCCTTGGCTACTGGCATCTATTGAAACAGCGCATATCAAACGGAATTAGAGGGCGCCCTCCTCTCGCATGCACGGGAACATCTCCGCTGAACGCACCCTCCCTGCCTCCTCGCAGAGCCTGCCTTATCGTCATGCAAATACAAAGGAGAACAGCTTAAGGATCCAGACTACTTAAGTGCACGGCAACGTTTATGAGACGTTAGGTGCCGTGTGAGCAGCTGGTTTAAGACTGATCAAAGCGCCCAGCCTCGCCTGGGCCAAAGGAATCGGCTCCGCCGCCACTTCGCTCACGCGGCGATGCCCATGCCAGCCCCCAGCCCTGAGCAGGCAGACCCAGGCAAAAAGCAGCCTTAAACGGCTGGAAATGAACCCAAAAAGTCACCAGGGTAGTCAGGGAGGAGCAGGTCCCCCGTCTGCCACCTGTATAGGACTGCAGGTGACAAGCTACACCCTGCCTCCGCAACACAGCCAGCAATGTTTTCCTGGGTGCCACTAAGATTTCCAAACCCGGCTCCGTTCAGTGATGCCTTTAAATGCTTCCTCGTATTTTGCTGCCAGTTTGGTGCTGCCTTGGGATTTGTTGTTGTTCAAACAGAAGGGACAACTTTAAGAGCTTTTCTCTTCCCAGGCAAGGGACTCCGCCATCGCATAAAATGATGAGGTTTCAGTAAAACTGATAGCCACTGCAAAATGTCTTTGCTGCTTCTGTATGAAGAATTTGACTGTTTCCCATAAAAAATATTTAAAAAGTTTTTGCAGTTTGTAATTATATTTTACAGTTTCATTACAAAGCTCATTTTAATTCCTCACCAAACCGTTTTTACCAGTCCTCTTGCCACTTTCTCTTTAGAAAAGTCATTAAGTCGGAACTGGAGATCATCCCATTTCCCCCAGTTTCAAGGATATTAATCTGTTTTATTGGTATTTCATTGTCATTTCCATTCGAGTGTTCTCCGTATTTGCATAATTTGCATTGCCACCCCCTTCCTGGTGACAAGCACAGACTCAGCTTTTTACTTTAATTCTACGGAGTCACATTACATTTCGTGTCATTTTAGTTTTCGAGGACACAAGCCTTCCCTGGGCCAGAGGCGTCGCAGGATGCCGGGGTCCCGCTTCCCTCCTGGCTTTAGCACAGCTCTCGCGCTCTCCCTCTCTTCTGCAGCTGGTGGCGAGCTGGGGACAGCGCGTCCTTCCCAGCCACGGCGGTGACCTGGCCGGTGCCTCCTAGGGACACAAGCTGATACTGGAGCAGCCTCATTTCTCCAGTGCAAAATGAGTTTCTGCTCTCCGATTGTTCAGAATAACAGTCTGTGAAAACTACAGAATATTTATTTGCAGCCTGGGCAGAACTCAATGCCTTTTAGAAGCAGGTCAAGGTGTAGACAAGTCCCTTGTTTCAAGTTATGCCTTTTTCACCTCTCCACCCCACTGATGGTCCGGTCCTCCAATCCGAGGCCACAAAGCAGATGCTCTCCTCCTCTTTTTCTTAAGAACCAAGCTTTGGCCATTGGGGAACAGCCCCCTGCCCCTGCGATGGGGCTGCAATTTCCAGAGCCAACAGCTAAGAAGCACCACCAGGGGACGCGGGGACACCAAACCGCTGGCTGCGCACAACACCCATCCCGAAAGCACCGTTACGGGTGCAGACGCACAAGCGTGGTGAGGCTCCGTGGTGGGGCCGTGCAGAGCACATGTTCTATGTTACAGTGCAGGTAGCTTCCTACAGATGCATATTAACACCAAGAAGAAACCACTCTTATCAAGGCTGAATTCCATTTAAAAACAGACTGGGGAATTCTTCTCTGTCACGGGGCGATGCTTTAAACCCTGCTCTTCCACGCTGCTGCACCTCCTGGAGCATCTAACTGTCCCCAGCATACCCATTCCCCGGAGGGTCGCCCTCCATCCCAGCCCCAGTGCAGGGTGTGCTGGGCACAGCACGTTTCTGGCAGGGAGAAGGTGCACCCTCAGCACGCCCTGAGCAGCCAGGCGAGCACGGGAGCTGAGGAATTGGAACTGACTGAATAATGGGTCCCATCGGCTGGAAGAAAATGAAATTTGCCCTCGTGTTACTGAAAACTTGCACTTGACGCTCACTGCACATTATAAAGAAAAGGTCAGTGAAACACAACAAATGCAAGGAGCCCAGTCGGAGAAAGCAATAAATAGTGACAGCAGCCCTTGTCTAATTTCTCAAAGCATCTCTGCCTTTGCTCAAATACTAGCAATTTCACTCTGTGCTGCTGCAAGGGGCTGGGACAAACAGCTCAGCTGCTGCAGGACAGAAGCACATCTGTGCAGGCTCCCGGGGCTCATCGGCGAGCCCAGAGGAAAACAGGAATATCCATCAGATATGTTTAGTGATAATAACAATAAAGGTGCAATTGAGAAGATGTACCCCCGTGGTGTGGTCCCCTAGAGATGCCTGCTAAGGTGCTGACTCAGGGCGGCTGTAGGTAAGCTGTAAAGAGAGGGGTGAAGGGGTCTGGATGCCCGCAGGGTCTTACCGTCAGCGATGAAGTGCTCGGGTACGTGAAGCGTCACCTTGACGGTCAGCGGGCAGGAGAGCTGGGAGCCGCACACCATGGCCAGGATGCAGGAGCTGACCGCAATGAGGGTCAGGGCCGTCTTGTTGACGGGGCTCTTCATCGAACCTGGAAGGCAAAGAGAGTGGTGGGAGCCGCGGGAGGGACCCGCCTCGGCACCCCCACCCCAAAAGGCCCCCCTGTTTGCTCCGCTTTACCCCGCCCCGTGAGGACCAGAGCTTCTGGAGCCTTCAGACCCCATCCTTCCCATCATGTTTTGTTCGTGATCTCCCGCAGCCAAGCCCCAGGCAGTTGTCATCAGCCTAGGTTTGTTTGGCAAATCTTATCAAGTCACAAAAATAATCAAGCCAAATCCGAGGGCTGCCGGTACCGTGGCATCATTTACTCTCACTTAACGCCAGGAGAAATCTATGTCTACAGATTTTATATAGCATCGCTGAGTGTTAATTATTTACACAAATATGTATAAATATTCAGTCATCACACAGGGACTATGATGAACAACAAAGCAACCTACAGAGCCAGCCGCTTTTTACAGGCAGCAGATATTACAAAAGAAGTTTTATTTTGTCAGCCACGGAAGCTTAGGGTATCTTCAAAAAAGCGGCTCACAAAAGGTTTCGCTGCAAGTGCCAGCTCACCACTTTCTGACACCAAGAGGAGCCTCTGAAGATCACCAAGTCCAACCATCAACCTGACCAACCAAGTCCCATCACTAAACCATGTCCCTCAGTGCCACATCCACACGTCTCTTAAATACCTCCTGGGATGGGGGCTCCACCACGTCCCTGGGCAGCCCGTTCCAGTGCTTGACCACCCTCTCCATGAAGAAATTCCTCCTGGTATCCAATCTAAACCTCCCCCGGAGCAACTTAAGACAGTTTCCTTACATGTTATCACTTGTCACCTGAGAAAAGGGACTGACACCCTCCTTGCTGCAACCTCCTTTCAGGTAGCTGCAGAGTTTAGGTACAAGCCAACGAGGAACTCAAACATCAGCAGGTCTAGAGTTACAAACTCACCGGTGGCGTTAGGATGACTGCAGCAGGTCACCTACAGCGTGGTGGGACAGACCAACCCCCAGACGATGCAGGGAAAGGATGTGACACTGGGCAACGAAGACACGGCTGGGAGAGGCCTGGCTGCCCCAGGAGACGCGGATGCTCTTGTTCGGTGCAGGCCAGGAGCGAGCACTTGAGCCGCCCTCTGCTGATGGAGAGGACCAGGAGAAATTGTCCCCTGGCCCCAGGGGAGCCACACCATGTTCTCCCCAGCCCGGCCCCTCCATCAGCGCCATGCTGGGATCGCAGTGGACACCTCGCCCAGCAGCCGGTTCCCTTCCCAGCACCCGGGAGGCAGCTCCGCACCTCCGGAGAACTATTTGGGGAGCACGGAAATGCCAAAGGGGGGGCACACGCCGGCAGTTCCCCTGGCCGCTGCGCAGTCTGTTACAGTGCAGCCGAGATGACCCAGCTCCCGGAAGACCTGACTGTGTCCCTGCTGAGGATTCTGGTGAGGACACGTCTTTATTTTTGGAACCTGATCCAGCTCCCCCCTCCTTGCTCCCTGCCCTCGCTATTTCATCAGCAAAGCGAGATTTAAAAAGCATCTGCTCGAAAATTGAACGGGAAATGCATCCAGCAAGTTAGCACTCGCGTGTTTCACCCTATAATTTGGTGAAATCCACTTAGAGATGCTGGTGCCAGAGCAGGGAACGAGCATCTGGGCTGAGGCCAGGGCACAACCTGCATTTTCCAGGCAAGCAGCGTGCCCCACCAAAGCCTCCCTGGCAGTAGGATGGAGCCTGCACAGCAGACGCTGCTCCTGGCATTTGCAGGACAAGAGAAGTGGCTGATCTGCTGGAAAACACCCCATCGCTGCGACCAACAGGAGAACGCAAAATGATTATTTATGAAGCATCTTGCACTTTCCTTATGCACGCATCATCTAAACAGCTTTCCCACCCCTATTTCACAGCTTTATCGCCCATCTCCTGTGCCCGTCACCTTGCGATGCCCCTTTTTCTTTTCCAATCTTTATTCATATCATCAGCATAAGTTAGCACCTCCAAACTCATCCTCTCGCAGGGCATACTGTGCCTGCCACAAACCCTGCTTTGGGTTGGCATTACTACACTAATAGAAAAAGGAAAAAAAAAGAAAAAAGAAAAAAGATGGAGCAAAGCTGCCATCGAGATAATTGGACACAGTCAAGTATACAATAGAGCAGAGAACGCTGGATTTTACCAATATAAATCACCTTTCAATCCAGGGTCTTAAAGTGCTTTGCAAACATTAAATCGCAAATCCCTTATGAGTTAGGCGAGTATTATCCCCTTTTTATAAAGAGCCTGAATCACAGGTACGATGGCAGCCTTCGCCACCCTGCAGCAGGAGTGGAGCTGGGATCAGGGTCTGGGGGCTCCCATCCCATCCCCTCCCCATGGCTTCTTCTCTCTCCATGACTGAGGAAAGGGGCACAGGAGCCTGGAACAGCAAAAAGCCCATTACAGCTCAGTGAGCTTGAGCTTGGCTGCCCAAGGGAAGGGACAATGTGCTACAAGTCTCCTCTAACTGCCTTCCCAGCTCCTCCGCCTCCCGCTCCCCGCTCGTTTCCATCACATTGCTAATTATTGACCTCTAGAACTGCCTGAAGTTGGCTTTCACCAGCTGAACCAAAACCATGGGAATTCTGCTCGAGCAGAAATTGGGTTTCCAGCTCAGCTCTTTATTGCTTACGGCCAGTTTGCTGCCAGGTTTGAAGGCAGGCTATTAGAAGAGCAGATCCTTCCCTCGCTCTTTAAACAGAGGGACGTTTCTCTTGTTTTCCATCCCATCGCCTGCTCCTCAGACCACTGACACTCCAGCAGAAGCACTCCTGCACTGTGTTTAAACACCCATCTGGAGATAAACAGCTGAGTGCCAGCCCTCTAAAAACACAAATGTATTCTTAACAACCCACTGCTAACTAAACAAACCTCAACAGGTTCACCAGGGCTACGCGCTCCTGTTCAAGATGCGAAACAAAATGAGTAATTCCTTCTTCGTCCTGGGGGTGGGATCCAAACCGGCTCAGTAATTCAGGAGCTGTGCCTGGGCACTTTCCCTCCTCCCCTTGTGATCTCCAGGCTTCCAGGCAAGTGTTTAACGTGCAGATTTGCAAACTCAGTTCCACTGAACAGGCTGGTATCAGCCTTCTTTAGCTACAGGAGGATGCTTGGGAAGAAATGCCAGAGCTTCCCAGGAGGAGGATAGGACTCAGGAGCCCCTGAAGTTCTCAGCACACAAGCGAAGTCTTGGCTCGGGTCTTCCGCAGTCCAAAAAAGCCCAAGAAGATGACTGCTGCACTACGTCCAGGCACAGCTGAGACCAAGCTCGCTCCCCAGACTCCTCTGCCCTAATAAATCCTTGCTATATTGAGATGCTCTCTCCCTGCTTTTAATTAAGCAGGTGGCTGTGCCTTGCATGGTTTCAGTGGAGCGCGAGGGTGCTCAAGTGCTCAGCCTTGGTTTTAGCCTAACTTGCAGGGAGAGCAACGGGGGAGGCAGCTCTGGGAGCCCCGACACCCCAGCACCGCCTGTGCCCGAGGGGGATGCAGCAGGAGGGGGAACAAGAAGAATAAATAACTTCTTCTTGAACAGGGAGAAATAACCTCCTCTCGAGTCCCAGGCGGTGAGAGCAAAGGAGGGAGGCATAGAAAGGAAAGGCAAACTGCTCTGGTTTAGGGCAGAATCACACCTGAGATGCTTCCTTCTACCAGCCCAATTAACTGCAGCTTAATTAGACTGGAAGACAGGAGGAGTTCAGAAACCTAAACCTCCTTCAAAGCCTCTGACCCGAGCGTTGGAGCAGCCGGGGTTGGGCTCAAGGCACTCTGGCCCCTTCCACCTTCCCAAAAAACCCCATGGGATTTTTTTTCCCATTAAACACCGGTGCCAGTTAGCCCGGCTCCAGCCTCACAGAGAGCATGCGGGTCCCTCTGCAGACAGCTCAAAAACAGCTTGCAAAGCACCAAATTCCCCCAAAGATTCTGCACCTGCTGCAAGATGAAGATAAATTCAAACCAGCGGTGTAAACACTCTGCAAACAGACCCTCCAAATGCACCGTGTCTCCTTGGAAATATCATTTGCTTGTGCAGTTAATTACTTGCTGCTTTGTACACTTTCCCTTGCCCACCTAAAGGACAAGGGGCCAGGGGAGACACCAACAAAACTCCAAGCTCATTTCTTTTTGATATTGGCAGCGCTGCTTAAATTCAAGGAAGGAAAAAAAAAAAAAAAGGTAAGTTCAGAATACGTATGGATTTACAAGCAACACAAATATCCTGTGCTCTTGGTAATATGATGTTTCTAAATCAGGCTCATAAATACGTGCTTGGGAGATTAGCCTATAAAAAAAAATAAACTTTAATTACCCCATCTTTATCAGCACACAGCCCATAGCGTTAGCCATATGTGGGCGTTAAATGCCAAGTGCTTCGCAATCTTCCCCGCCCCCCAGAGATAATAGCATAATACGGCACGTTTCGAGGCTACTCGGATATTAAAACGCATTTCTGCCACCGAGGAAGANGCGGGGCCCCGGCCGCGGCCACCCCGGGACGCGGAGCCCCCGCAAGGGGCGAAGACGCAGCGTCCCCGCGCTGCTTTTTGCACGTCGGACGAGTTCAGCGCTCCTAATGACGCTTCTTTATGTTCCAGCAGAGGCTCATTAATACGGTACAACAGCGTTTCCAGGACAGCCTCACACACAGAAACGTCTCAAGGTGTTTTACAAGCGGGAGATCATGTTAAATCAAATCAAATACCAATCAAGATTAGCGGCGGTGGCGGCGGGCTGCTCTGGGCACGGAGCACCCCATGCTCCGGTCTCGCCTCCCCGCTCCCCACCTCTGCCCCACGCTGGGTCCCAGGCGCTGCCCTCCCCGTCCTCCTGCCGGCCAGGGCTCCCCTTCCACCTCAGGATGGCCCCTTTCTCCCGCACACCCCCTAGGGCAGAGCAGGCCATATTCCAGCCAGGCACGGCTCTCCTGCACCACGCGACCTTCAGGCGCCCCTCACGGACCCGGTCCCCAGCACCCGGTCCCCAGCAGGGGGTGGACGTTGCTGCAGTGAAGGTCCCACAGCCAGCGTCTGGGTGGTGGGACGGGGACACGAGCAGGCCCTTCGCTGCCTGTCCCCTCGGTAAGGCCTTCATCCGGCCTTCATCCGCGCCCCGAGCACGCGCCTGCTCCACCACCGCCCCAGGGAAACACCAAGCAGAGGAGGCCACATCCGCAGCTGGGGCCTGGGGCCAGCAGGATGGAGCAGCCCTGACCTCGCAGCTTCGGTCCCCACGCCAGGGACGGCACCGGCTGCCTGGAGAGACCCCGCTGAGCCCCCCCAGCCCCGCGACCGCAAGGAGGCACAGTGGGGAAATGGCGAGGAGAGGCCTGCGCTGCGCAGCAGACAGGGGAGATCAGATGGTTCCGGATTTATAGAGGATTTGATCTTGCTAAGAGCATGCTGCATCAGATTAATGCCATTAACACTTATGAATTACCCATCAGCAATTAGCCGAGCTGCAGAAAAGGCAATCGTGGGGTGGGGGCCAGCGAGAGGAGGCCGGGGCCAGACTCGGCGAGGTCCAGGAGGCTGAGCCCCCCTGTGCACAGCAGCCTGCAGGCCCGGCTCTCGCTCACCCCCAGCAGTGCCTCTGCTGCTGGCGCGTTAATGCTCGCGGACGGAATAAATGCGTCTGCTCCCTGCTTACACGGTTTCCAGCGGTGCTCCCCCTTGCTCTAAAATACAGCACCCGCAGCTTGCGGGGAGACGCTGCAAGCAAGCTTCAACGGTGAGGAGGAGGAGGAAGGGGGGAAGCACAGGGAAAGGAAAAGCGCTGAAGGCCAGCATGGATGGGAACAGCGAAGGAGAGGGGGGAACAGAGAAGACAGAGGTGGCACAGGCTGATGGCTGCTTGGGCACCCACCAGCCCCACCAGGGCCAGGCTCTCCTGCCCACAGAGCTCGGTGCAGCACGGTGGGGAGGATTCCTGCAAGCCCCCATTTGCTCTCCTGATGCTGTTACTCTCCTTGCATTTCTCTGGGCATGGACAATTAAAATCAATGAAGTCAGTTTTGCTTTCATGTTCTCAGTGTGGAATTGGTTGAGATAAAATCACATTAAAGAAACAGTTACATATTTAAAGCCAGAGACTGCCTGCACTGGAATTTTCTTGCACGCAAATCAATGGAAACACTTCCCTCAGAATTAAGGTCTGATTTTTTGTTTTATTTTAAACTCCAAATGAGTCCCAATTTTACAATATACAAGCACAAAGGCAAAACTGAGTGGAAAGCTTTATTTCAAGGAGGAGGGAAAGCAATTTTCAGTACAGCACAATGAAAACATATTTCCTGCAGGAAAAGAAAAGTAATCATTATCTACGAAATAGCTCGCACCGAGTTGCAGCCCGGAGAGGATTGCTCTCGGTGAGCGCCGGGCTGGGCAGGCAGCGGGATTGAGCGAGGTGCCCACGGGGCGATGCTCCGCGTCCCCGCTGGCCCACGCCGTGCCCTCGCCACCGCCTGGGCTGCCCCACGGCCACACCACGGGGGCGGTGGGGCTGGGATCTCCAAAGCCAGCCACGCAACAAACACACACACACACTTCTCCTTCCCTCCCTCACTTCTGGACTAGATGCACAGTACAAATCTCTGCTCTGCAAGAGCTCCCTGCGGTTGGAGCACAGCCGTGCCTCAGTTTCCCCAACAAGGGAGCTTTCCCAGCAGAGCCGTGACGCATGCTGCCCTCCCGCTGCTCTCCCTGCTCCGGCGAGGGGAGGAATGAATCGCATCACAGGCGGAGAGCGCGGCGGCACCGAAACGCGTCTTCACCTCCGCTACGCGCGAACCCACGCGCCCCGCCTGCCCGTGTTTGTGCTGCACTGCCCGGGAAACAAGAGACTTGTTACCATGCGGAGGGCGACAGCAGAGCGATTAGTGAAATTTGTTACCCGCATGCTCTGAACAAAATTAAATTAAAAGTGCTGCTTTGCTGTCAAGATAAGGGCCAAGCCGGAGAGATAATTTTTCACTCTCAAACACTCAATTACTCACGGAGGCAGCATCAGATACGATCAAAAATAAATAAAGAAAGAAAGAGGCCCACGCTGCCTCTGGGAACAGATGTAAAAGCCGTTATCACCAGCGCAGTCCGGGGAAGTTAAAGAGCCTGCGGCTGCCACGGCACCGCGACCGCTTTAATTGCGGCCCCCTCTGCTCCCCAGCCCACGCTCTGCAGCCGGCTGCCCGCAACGGCCCCGCTCCCCGAAAGGTGCCGGAGCAGCCCCAGCCCGGCTTCCCGGCACGGACGGGGAAGGAGAGCGGTGCAAGCGGGTTATTTGCTGATGCAATGCCCGCTTGCTCTCTGAGCAAAACAAGCCATCGTGCAAAGCACTACGTTTGTTTGCTCGCTGCAAACCCACGACAGAGCTTGGGTAGCCGAGAAAGGGTGCGAAGTCGCAGCATCCCGCATCTGTCCCGCGTGGGGCTGGGCACGGGGCAGGGGCACCCCAGTGCTCCGGGTAGTAAGGACGTGCACCACAATGCTAATGTTTGGGGTGCCCGGGTTTTGTCCTCTCTTGGGTGCTCTCATCCCCCCACGAACCATCCATGTGTGCCCAAGACAACAGGTCTGTCCTGTCTGTCTGTCCGGGCAGGAGCTCTGCACTTCCTTCCCGGGAAGCAAGCAAGCAGCACGGGACAGACTGATTACTCCCTCTTGCTAGCACAAGCAACGAACAACGACATGTTTGCTTTATCTGTCGCCCGTTTGATCCCTGACAGCGTCCCTGCTCCGCCGAGGGCTGCGGGTGGCAGGACGAGCTGCCAGCAGAGCGGGGACACGGGTTGCTGAGCCCCCCGGCAGCGGCACGGTGACATGGTGACACGCTGCCCGCGTGCCTGCTCAGCCCCGGCGGGGCTGGGGTGCAGCACGCACGGAGAGCATTGCCCAGATTTCATTCTGCATTTCGTTTAGTTCCCCATGAAATAATAAGTGTCTGCCGCCTCTGGAGACCGGAGAGGATCAAAGTGAAGCTTCCTCATATGTAACAGACTCCGAATACCTAATATTCCCTTATAAAAGGCCTTGTTTTAAACACCAAATACAGAGGCAGATCAAAGCTCAGCTTCTCATTTCTCTAACAGCCCTCAGAAGACTTTGCCAGCCAGCGAGGCACACACATGCACGCACACGCGCGGCTGACACCAATCCAAGGCGCATAATTGGACTCTGCTAATTTGTGCTAATTTTCCATAGCACCGTGTGCTATGGAAACAGCTGGGCGCCTCGTTCGTGGAGATCTCACCCAAGGGCACCCACAGCACGTCCTGCCTTCCCCGCGGTGCCAGGGGCCCTCCTGGGGCGGGAGCAGGTTACTGGGACGGGAAGGTGGCACCCCGGTGAAGGCAGCGCCTGAAAATCGGGTGGGACGTTTCTCTCCCCCTCTTTTACCAGGCTGCAGCGAGGGGCGAAGCAACCCAAAAGCCGAGCGCGGAGGAGCAGCTCCGGGTGGTCCGGCTCGGCTGGAGCAGGTGTCCGTGCACACCGCAGCCGGCTGGAAGCGCGGCAGCCAGCTGGGCGCATTAAACGAGCAATCACAGCTGGTTCGCAGACCTACTTCCAGCGCTCGGCCGCCTCCGACACAGCTCAGAAACACGACGGCATCAGCGCCGCGCTTGCCCGAGCGCCAGCTGAGCGGGCCCCAGCTGCACGGGCAGCATCTGGGCTGCCAGGAGGGCTGCAGGAGGCAGCTCCGGAGTGGCTGGGTCAGGATGCTCGTTCCCTCCCAGGATCTCTGCATGGTCTTGTCACCTTTCCTGCCTCAGTTTCCTCAAACCCAGGCAGCTACACTGATGCAATGCCGATCTACAGTTCATTTAGCCCTTAGGGACCACCGGCGAGGCTCGGTTAGACGCACCAAGTCCTCGATGAACCGCGCAGCAGAGTACAGGGGCCGGCCTGCTGCCACGGCCTTGGGGTTATGCTGCTGCTTGCTTTTCTTCCCCACTTTCTCTCTCTTTTACCGTTCCCTGGGCAGGCACTGAGCGAGCCAAGCAGCTCAGGGCTGGATGCATTTTGCTGGACAGGAGGCTGAAGGCAACAGCTGCCCGGAGCGAGGGAGATGGAGCAGGAGTGGTGCACCATGCAAGAGGAGTTCGTGTACTGGGCTCTGCTTCCCTGTTTCGCTTTTTGCTGCTATTATTTTCCTCTCAAACTCAGAAGCAGGAGCTGGCTGAACATATCCCATGCTGCTCAGGAGAAGAGAGGAACTGAATAAGCATCAAAACTTGATCCCTCCCATGATGGGCAGCTGGGGACGTGGATTAGCATCTCTACAAGGCTGGCAGGTTCTCTCTCAGAGACTTCAGTGCTGCTGACTGACAGCCTTAAAGATGAGAGCCCTCCGTGGACCACGGCTGATGCACTCCTCAGCAACTCTCCCATGGTGGGAACGAGCCAGGACATTCCCACCTTTCCTAGGCGTCAGAGGGAAGTGGGAAAGAGGAGGGAGTCAGCCCCCAGCAGGGTCATGGAGGTGGTGAGCTCGGGAGGGCACAAAGGTGTTGTGAACAGGTTGCACAGAAACCTCAAATTTGGAGAACCCAGTAGAGTCAGGGACGAGGGACCCAGCTAAGGGTCCCTATGGCCTCCAAGCACTGAGCTCCATGGGAAACGTATGGGAAACAGCCCACCAGCCTGTTTCAGGATTTGCACACTGCTTCTTCAAGAGTAGCATCCCATTTGCTTCTCGCCCATTCTCTCGGCACGGCAGTATAGTGAGGATTTCATTTGGAAAAGCAGGATACGAAGTCAAAAATTCAAGCGCAGTCTGCCTGGTGCTCCCTTGAGGCTGCGGTGCTGTCAGCTCCGCGACCTGCAGGGGAGGTCACACTGATCCATCCAAAAGTAGCAGAGGACGGAGAGGTGGCACGGGCGCTGGCACCGCGCCGTGACCAAGCGAAGGGAAGCCCTGCTGTGGAGCAGTACCAGCAGAGGGTGTCTTAGCACGAGCCAGCTCCCCAAAGCCACTGCTACTGGCATCACTTGTCCCAACTCAAATCCAAGTTTGGATGGAGCCCAACAGGCAGACAAGGACCAAGGCTCCATGGGAAGTCCTCTTTTGCTTTATTTCTCACACTTCCCCCACCTAACTTCTCCGGAGAGTTCCAAAAGCAGGAAAACATCGGTGTAAGGGGATCCTACAGACCTGAAAGCTGGGAAGACGCCTGGTGCAGCACGCTGGAGACCGCAGACAGGCGATGTCCCTGCCTCTGCTGCTGGCCTCATCAGCATTGCTCCTCCGTGCACTCCCGTATTGAAAACCAGATGTCAACGTCTGCTGCTGCTGAGATACCAGAGCAGCCAGACAGATCACACTACAGCAAGCTTGCCCTCGCTCAATATTTACCTATGGGAACGTCCCGCTAATTTACCTTGTCAAGCACACCCGTGGGCCTCATGAAACCTGCAGCTTTTCTTCTACAGCAGAAAAATAAAGCCTACAACCACTTAACCAGCCTGCTTCAGCACAGCACAAAGTCAAAGTGAACCCACACGGCACCTAAGTGGAAACTTCCCATCACATCGGCTGGGATCAATGCCTTGACGGTATCAGTAATTATGCTCAATCCTGCAAAACCTAGGCGGAGGAGAGGAGTCACGAGGAATTTCTCTCCTTGGACCTGATAACTATCTCACGGCACCAGCAATGACACACAACCATCGCAGAATCGATACGGGAACATCATTGTAAGAATTAACTGTATCTGACGATACGTCCTTCTCTATTAGAATTATGATCTTGTCCAATTATGGATCTTTGCTGAACTTGTAATTATGAGTTTGGTACTGTGACTTCCCACTAAGCTATTGCTTTCCTTCCACAAGGGAGAGAGAAGTCAATGAAAGGATAATGGAAAATTCCTTTCAAGGACGCAGCGATGGCAAAATTTAGCCAGACAGGAGGGAAAATACAATGGGGACTTTATGCAAGACAATTCCCTTGTTTAGCCATTACTGAACACAAACAAAGCTGCTTTTTGCAGCATCACTCAAGCCCTAACATAGATCTAAAAGCCAGCTCTGCCTCCCGAATTCCCCTCAAACCAAGCCATCAAAGCTGCCCAGGTGAGCAACTCCTTATTCACAGAAAAATAAAGGAATTCTTCCCATTTATCTCTTCCTTTATATTTGCCATACAGGAAGCATAAACAAACAACCCAAAGCCAATATACACATCACTAAGAGTATCTTTGTGCTAGGTATATACAGTGTGAGTGTGTTTCGAGAGGCTGGCAGAGCACTTGACCTAATGGGGATGGTATAAAGGCACCAGGAAAGCAAAGCTTTGTTTGCTTTTCCTTAAAATGCAGTTTTCTGTTCCTTGCTTGCACACCACCTCCCCCTTCCCAACAAAACAAAGAACAAAACCCAGCTTCAGCAACTTTTCCGAAGTACCCATGGACTTGCACACCGCCCAGGAGTTCAGAGTAACTCATTGAAAAAACAGCTGCAGCACTTCTGACAATTTCCCCCCATGCCGCCGACTTCTCAGGACCGTTTCTGTTGTTCCCGTTTGCCACACAACCGATTTCTTCCTTGTTTTTGAAAACACGCATCAACAAATCGTTTTACTCTTAATCCAGCTACGTTAATACTGCAACACATAAGTTAAGTCTTGATTTCTCTCCCTGCTTTTCATCAAAAGCTCTTTTTAAACTCAGTGGGAATTGTTCATGGTTCTAAAACACACAGGAAAAAAAACCTGCATTCCCTACGTTTCGGCAGGAACAAATGCGATACGCCCATGCGCGTGTGCGTTTATTCCAGTGTGCAATCATCAAGCTGATCATAGGTGTTGAGGTAATTTCACATTCAAATAAACACGTTGTGAGCATTTATCTGAATGCCTAATCATTGAAACAAATGGAGCTGCGTTTGCTGCGGTGGGCGCAGGCATCTATCTGGCATGCTGCTCTCTGCCGACGCCTGGCTTAATATGGAAAACAAATGGAGGGAGCAGACCCCCTGTGCAATTATTAAATTGCTTCCCAACATAGTTATTTCCTGACAGCGCTTTTGCAAACGCAGCAGCAGCAAGGCTCGCACTGTCCCCCTCTGAAAAGAGAGGTCTGAGGGGACAAAACGCTTTGGTATTGTGTGACGGGAGGAAACGTGGGCACTCATTTCAGACTACAGCCCGTCCTCAGTGCCATTTCTCAGCTCTTCTAACTCACAAAAAGCCCGAAGGGACTCTGGTCTACAAACCCCTGCCCCAGCCCTCATTCGGAATTTGTTCCTTCGAATTGCCTGTGTGATGGGAGGGAGCACGGGAACTCCCAGTTGGGCATACACTGCATGGGAAGTCCTGGGCAGAAAAGGGAGCCCGGTGGGTGTGGGAAAGGGGCTTGGGAGCAACTGCTCGGCTACTGAGATGTTTAATGTAACCTATGCCAGAAACCATCAAAGAAACTAAGAACCTCAACAACATCACTGGGAAATGCCCCTACTAGCTCCTGCACCCTGCCGCATCGCAGAAACAGCGCGTCTCGGGATGTCCTCACCAGGACAGACTGTCACCGTCCTTACTGACGGTCACGTAGCAGCAGACGGCATCTCCCAAGCGTAGAGCCACGGTGTGCAACTGTTTTTGTCTCTTGCACCCATTTGTGTCACAGCTGGCTATTTCATTCTTACCTTTGCTTCGCCTCCTGCTCCGGTACTGCTCGGTGTAGAAGGTGAGCTGGGTTTCATCGTCCGCCTCGGAGCCCGAGTTCCCTTTGGCACGTCCAAACCCGATCCCACCTGCAAGGACAGAGCAGCAAAGATCAGCGCTGTCAGCTGGGACATGCAGCAGCAGCGAGCTCCTCGCCACACCTGGTGGCTTTGGCCACCGCTCCCGGCCCCGGGGCTCTGCTTGGGGTCACCAGAAGTGACCGGGCACTTTTGCCACTTGCGATGTTGCTGGTACCTTATGGCCCTCATCAAGATCCCATCGTGCCAATGGCAGTGTGAGCACTGACACTTCCCACCACCGGAAAGATGCAATGTATTTCACAAAGAAAACCTCCGCACCTGGAAGCTGCTCTCCCCAAAGGCACCCACGCAGTGAAGTGCAGTGAATCTCAGGTGCTCGTTTCAAAGAAAAAGCAGCAGAGACGAGAGAGGCGGCGAATACAGCACCCAGGAGCACGCAGGATGCATTTCGGGACCCCACCGCAGGGTGAGGGTCTGTTTTCTCTCCCCGTTGGCCCGTCTGCAGCATCAGCTCATCCCAGCAGCCACGGGACAGCCAGCAGCACGCATCCGCACGCTGCCCACCAGGCTCCAAAGCCGTAAATAACCGGCACGAGCCCCGCAATGCGCAGGGCTGGCTCTCGAGCATCGAGGTCTGCCTGCTCCCCTGCCCGGAGGGGCAGGCGGGGAGGCTGAGGGACCCCCCCACGTCCCCATGTCAGCGCCCAGCTGCTGGGGAGGGACAGACAACTGAACATCAGCACAAACTAACTGGCAGAAAGCCTGCAATCCTAACAAAGTTTCGAGCAAAGAGGCCTCTAGGGGTTGACAGTGGGCCTTTAAACTGCCATTAAAATATTTTACTGTTTTTAAAAAATCCTTTATTCTAGGCAGAAGCACAATTTCTTGGCAGGAGAACAGAAAGTGAAAGTGCTGCCTTCTGCCCTGGGAAATTCTTCATCACCGGGATGAGCGGTGGGCGGGAAGAGGCTGGGGGAGGCCCGGAGCTCCTGTGCAGGGGGACACGCTCCCACCCCCCCTGTGCCCTGACCCCCGCAGGACCCTCGGGGTGGGCTCAGAGGAGGAGGGGAAGCAGCTCCACCAGCTCCCTTCCTCCTGCAAGCAGCCAGGAGGGCTCGGCGCTCGCACACAGGTCTGGGGGCTTCCCAGCCTCAGTGTTAGCCGCCGTCTGTCCCCCCCCAGAGCCCCGCAGGTTGCTCCCCCATCTCCTCTGCAACAAGCACGGGAGCAGCTCTCCGATGCCCAGCGCCGGGCAGTGCCCACCATGCGAAGCATCGAGGCGAAGCGGGAAGCCTGGCGGCCAATTAAGGGCTCCGCGATGATTCACACTGCTGTAAATGCTGCCTAGTGTTTGCTGTTTTACTACCAGGTGTGATTTAGGGCCCTAAAGTGTGGCCATTAATTACCTGGCGTTACCTGGATATTTCCAACAAGGTCCTAAAAATATACCAAGCGGCAGGAATGCGCTAACGCAGCAGAGAGCAGCAATCAACGCTGATGCCACTGGCTGCGGGGCTGGGACCCCGGTCACGGCTGTGCCCCCCAGACCACCAAACCCAGGACCTGGGGGTCCTCCCCATCCCACGGCACAAGCTGCTGGTGCCCGTGCCAACACCCGGGCCAGCAGACAGCAGCAGATGCTGGCGGGGCGGAAGGGATGGCTGCGGCAGGGATGGCTGCGGCAGTGCTGCCTCAGTTGCAAAAACGGCACAGAGCAAAACCCCTCGGGGAAGGGAAGGGGACCGGGTTCAGCTTGGCCTGGCCCCGCTCTCGCACCGGCTGCCAGCCTGCATCCCGGCCCCCGCAGCTGCCCTGTGTTTGTTTGCCGGCTGCGTCGCCGTGATGGATGGCGCTGACATGTTAAATTACTCAGGCTGGATGTCTTCAGAGAGCCGGTGACAGCAATATTGCATTTTCTGATTACCCAGAACCGCGCAGGATGTCGAAGTACAAGAGGTGGGGACCTGGCGCAGGTCCCCAGCCCATGGTGGAAACATCTCCGACCCAACTGGCAGTGGCCAGCGTGGAAACACGGCACCAGGGCAGGGAAGCGGGTGCAAGGAAGTGCTTTTATCCCTCCCCGCTGCTGGGGACGCTGGAATTCATCTTGGAGCTGGTTTTCAGGGTCCTGGAGCAAGCAGGATGGAGGAGTGCTGATCCGTGACCAGTCCCACCAGGAATGTGACTTCACGTTCAGCTGGCCCCGGAGTCTTGCAGAAGCGTCCCTTTGAATAATTGGGGTCTGGGGCACTGCCTCTTACCCCGGCTCCAGCCACCAGCACGTGGGGCCATGCCAGGGATGCTCACAGCTGGGAGCACCCACGCTGCTGCCATCCGCCTGCGGTCGCTGGGAGGAAAATGCCCAATAAGGGAACCCTGATCACCGCAACCGATCCCAAAGCAGAACAAGGTGCTGAGCAGAGGCCATCTGACACGGAAACTGCAGCTCTGCAGTGCCTGGGACCGGCAATGCACCGGCAGCGCAGGCTGCCTGGGCTCGGAGCGGTGCAGCGCTGCGCAGCAGCTCTTTAGGAAATGAGAGCTGACACCACGCTTAGTTCCCAAAATGTATGAAAAAAAAAAAAGCACAAGATTTTGACACCCATTTTAGAGGTTTACATCTCCAAAGCACAGCAAACTACTCCAAAAGGACTCACAAACCCCACTGCTGATTTCCCCTGGGGGCTCGCTCCCCCCGGCGCACCCGCAGCACCCATCGGTGCATTCTCTTCCCACCAACACCTAAGGATGAAACCAGACCAGAAGGACCGCGGCAGGAAAGCACCCGCATCGCCCCGCGGCTGGGACCGGCCCCGCGGCGGCAGCCAGATGTCTCAATAAAGGTGCTCTCGTCACTAATCCTGTTTGCAGATTTACAGCCTCGCTAATCCCCTCAAACAGATCCCGGCTCAGCCACGCGCTGGGGCAGGGTGCGCGCTGTTGTTTTTGAGTCAGGCGTTAATTTAGATGGGAGCGAGGCAGGGATCCAGTGCAAACACGTCCCGTGATCACATAATTAACGATCCTATTGTTAATGTGTATGCATCACAGCCCAGCCGAGGTTGTGCAGGCCCTGTAAATTGGGCAGCTGGAGTGTCCGAGCGCTTGACGGTCCCGCAAAGCAGCCCCAGCATTGCTGCACCGGGCATCTCAGGGTGGCAGAGCCACCAGCGTCCCCACAGCCCCTCTGCAGGTGATGGGACAAAGGCAGGAGGGCAAGGAGCACAGGTTTTCTGGAATTTTTCTGTTAAGAGGTTCTGGCTGCCTAGTAAGGACTAAGGAAGCAAAATGCAGGAGCTGCAGGCTCTGTCCTCCCCAAAGCCTTTTTGGTGGCCAAATCCACGTGCGTTTTTTAAATGCACATTTCTGTCATTAAAAATTAAATAAATAAAATAAAATCAAAGCTGACATTTTAAATCCCTTCCCCAAAGCCAGGAGGTGACAGAGCTTCCCAGAAACACAACTGGGGATACAAAACAGACCAGAACCGAGCTAAAATAAATAAGAAACGGGAGCTGTTTGGGTAGCTCCCACTGGGGGCTCTCACAACCACGTCTCTGCCTGCCAAAGGGGTTTCCCGCATCCCTCCCCCCCAAAAAGGGGGCCAGACCCCGACACCGCAGCTTTCAGTGCCCACGGCCTTGCTGGAGGACGGCAGCAGCTGCCCGTGCCACCGCCTGCAGCTCACGCCACACTCTGCTCATCTGCCACGCGGGATGCAGCTTGCCTGGGTGTCCAGCGGCCCCCCGGCCCCAGGTTTCCCAGTACAGACAAGAAGACAGCAGCCCCCCCGTGCACCGACAGGGTGATACGCGGCCATACAATTAGCTAGGTGGAAATTTTCAGGTTAATTAATTTGCCCCCCCCCCCCACAGAAGCACACCACAAAACTGTAAAGCTGCCTACCAAATGTGCCCAGAGAAAGGTAAATTAGAAGTGATTTTGGAGAGGGAAAAAAAAAAAAATCACACAAACATTTTCTTTTGAAATGTATCCAGTCAATGCAAAAAACGACAAAGGAAAAAGCCTTTTAAAAAATGACGCTCTCTGCTCTAGTTTGTCATTGCGGCAGGCGTACGCGCACACACAGGCGCTGTTTCCAGTTAATTAAAATTCTTCCTTCTCATTGATCTTCATTGTCCCTTCTGCCTACGCCCAAAAATCCCGCACCGGGCTGGGTGCTGCATGGAACACCAGGCAACAGCCCCCAGGGTGGACCAGGACCGCACCGAGCTCCTGCATCAGGATGAGTCCAGCGCTGCTCCGGGACTTGCCCAAATCCCAATCCTGCCAGCGCTCGCCCAGCTGGGAAGGGCACCATTAGGTTCCAGTTTCCATAAGGAAGATGGGCCACCAGCCCCACCGCGATGTTACCCTTCGGGGTACCTTTTACAAACACGACGATGGTTTTTACAAATACAAATGATGGTTTTTACAATTACAAGGATGGTTCTTACAAATGCGCCAGCGGCCAGGGTGTTTTTAAGCGCCTGCCCCAGGAGAGGGCACCAGACCCCTCTCGGAGCACACCCACCTCCCCGAGGCCACCTCCAGCCCCGAGCCCCAGGCTGGTTCAGCAGCTGGCTCCTGGCCCGCTGCTCCCTGGGGACAGCCCGGCCTTTGGGGACGGGGAACAAGCGGGGACGGGCGTGCAGCAGCCCGGAACAGTGCCTTGGAACAGTGGAGGCAGGTGAGACAACGAGGCTGCTCCAATTAGCGCTGTAATTAACGGGCATCCTGCTAATAGAGAGCTGGGCTGGAAGAGTAATTTTTTTTTTTTCCCCTCTGATTTTTAAAATCTTTCCTTTTCACCTCCGAGGGTTCCTGGTAGGGAGCACCAAACGTTACGTCCACGCAAGACCCACGCAGCCACCAACGCTCCCGGCAGAACGTCTAACCCGAGGAACTCGGCACAATTCCCAAGCCAAGGCGAACACCAACAGCTCCGTTCTGCTGAACTAAGCGATGCGCAGAGAAACCGAACGCCCCCACGAGACAGAATTCCCAGCTCGGGGACCAGCCCCAGCCGGGCTCCTGGATGCGGCCCCATGAAATGTGGAGCCCGTCCTCGCCCGCGGCCAGAGCTCGGGGGAGTGAAGCCGCCCTCCTGCACCCGCACCCCCGTTATCCTCGCTCCCTGTGTTATTTATAAATGCCCTCCACTTGGTAAAAGTGGGTGGGGAGAAAGTTTGTATGAAAAAGGCATTACAAAAAATAAAGTTGTATGGTACTGTAAATAGAGAGGTATTTAAAAAAAAAAAAAAAAAAGGAGATCTTCTTGGTAAAATATGACCTTTCCCAGAGCTGTTAGAAACACTTAGCACAGAATCAGATTTAATGACAAGCAATAGGCAGCAGTTTAAATGCACTTAGTGTGGGGAAGTGAAGCAAGGCAGAGCTTATCCCAGATCTGTTTTTGTTGGGCTGGGGTGTCGGGCTGTTTGTTTTCCGTTGTGGTTTTATTCCTCCCTGCATTCCGCGAGGCACTCGGAGCCCTTTCGGAGCCTTGCTGCAAAGGAGGAAATCCTTTTGCTGCGAGCGGTTCCTGCAGAGAGAGCACTCCAGCTGTAGGACTCTGATGAGGTTAAGCATTAATTAAATCGAACCGCGAGAAAATAATTACACACATGCATCCGTCAGGCCAACTTGTCACTACCCAGTAACAAAGTTGGATGCAAACTCCATCAGCGGAACTGTCATGTGGCTGTTAGAGGGAAATAAATGCATCCCAAACGGACAATTTCATTTAGAGGGAGAAGAAAAAAAAAATGGATTGCAAAGGATTAATGAGGCGAAGGGTTTGTGTTTGCAATTGGATGTAAAATGCAAACATCGTAAGTTGTGATATCATCATTTAACCTTAATGTTCGGTAGCGCTCCAACCGCTCGCCCGCCGGAGGGACAATTAAACGTGGGCTGTAAAACCCAAACTTCCAAACGGGAAAGGAGCGGAGGTGGCGTGGAAACGGAGCTCCCGACCCAGCAGCAGCGCCCGGCCACGGCTTTCACGGGCGGATAGAAACAGAAATGGTAGGGAAACGAGAAGGGCATGGGGCCGCTGGGAGCTCTTCGCTGGAGCTGCCGGAGCTGCCTCGGTTTTCAGGGCTGCTGGGTGATTTCTCATGATTAAGTCTTTGAAATTTTGTCAAGGGCGTGTCAGTGAGGATTCCCATAAATCTCCCCCTAAAACGTACGGGCCTGTTACACCCTTAGCAATTAAGGCCACACCAGCTCCCCGCCGTGTCCGAGAGCACACGCAACCATCAGCGTGCGCGTTCAGGGAGGAGCAGAGCCCCAAGCAGCCCCCGGACCATTAAGCTCAGGGTGCGGGCGCCCAGCTCGCCCCCCAGCCCTCCTCCCCACCACCTCCGTCCCCAGCCCCAGTGCTCAGCCGGGGAACCCGCTCCTGGAACGGGAAGCCCGGCACACCACACGCCCAGAGCCCCTAAGGGGACAGAGACTCGCGAGAGAGCAAAGCACAGCAACAGGCACGGCACGCGGATCTGTGGGCAGGCAGCCGGGTGTGCTCTGCCTCCAAGGGGTCCCCACTCCCTGCGGGGTGTGCAGACAATGGCAGAAAAGCCCCAAGGCAGACAATTTCCTTTTTACAGCATGGGTCTGGCCAAGTGTGCTCCTGGGGACCTTCTAGGGGATGTTCAGAAGACCTTCTCCTGCCCTGGGGTTCCTGGAGACCTTCTGGGGGACATTCAGAAGACCTCCCCCTGCCCTGGAGCACACTTGGGCAGGTGCAGAGGATTGGCAGGGAGGCAGCGAGTACCAGCATGGGGAGGAGGGAGGTGGAGGAGACTTCTCCCCAGGGACGGAGGGCTCGGTGCCTCAGCTGGGGGCTGGCTCGGAGCCACGCTCCAGCAGCGGGCATCATGTGTCCTCCCAGGCCCAGCGAGGATTAATTGAGTTGCTCCATTAGTGACCAAAAAGCCTGTAGCCTACATGTGCTTCAAAGGGAAATGAAAACAAAACCAAAACAAAAGAGTCTGGAGCAGCAAATCGGGGAAACTTCAGCAGACAGTCACTGTGGACCTTAAAGCACACGCACACCCCCACGCTAAAATCCAGATATACGGATTTGAATAACTACTAGAAAACAAGCCAAATAATTTAAACCAGTTAAAGAGTCAGAACATTTTCTTCACACTAAGTGAATAATTTATGGGCAGNAAAAAAAAAAGGAAAGAAAGAAAGAAAAAAAAAAAGCTCTCTCCTGTATTGCAGGAAAATGTATCCAGAATAAAGATCACATTTCAGACTCATAAATAAATGAAAAACAAAGCCAACAGTAAACAGAAAGAAAAGTGTTTTCTCCCTGGCTTCCCACAGCGTGCTGGGCAGACACGGCCACGCACCCTCCTCCCTTTGGCCCAGCCGTGGGGCCAAATCCTGCCTCTGGGGCTGCACCAGCCCACCTCCTCCTTTTGCTCCAGCCTGGCTGCCAAGGCTGCACCAAAACCCAGCAGCCCCCGGCACGCTTTGCGATGCCATAGAACGCTGCTCCCACTCTCTGCGTGGCCCCTAAAAAAAGGGCAAAATAACAAAAATACTCCAAGCGCCGGCAAAGCGTGATGAGGATAGGTCCCAGGGATGCAAGTGACATCCAAAACGAGCCTCAGCCATTTCTCCAAAGTGAAACCTTGCCAAGAAATCGCATTTTGGCAGCGGGCAGCAAGGTGCCCTCATGTCCAACCCGGATGCGTCCCTGGGGACGACGCGAGGTGACATCGCCGCCAACCGCCCCCGCCAGACCACCTGAGGGATGCTGCGGGGGGTTCCCCTCTTCACCCCATTACTGAGGAGCTCCAGGGCTCCCTCTGGGCACAGCTCCCCGCTCGCCCATGCCTTCGCCCCTGGCCAAACCCCTCGGAAGCGGCCAAATCCCGGGCGGCAGCCTACCTCGGGGCCGGCTCCGGCGTTTGCGTCTCCCCGCGGAGGTGCCGCGCAGCGCGGGCTGGAGCTGCCCGATCTCGATGGGCGTGTTGGTGCGGAAGCTCTCCTTGAACTTCTGCATCAGGGATTCCACCGTCTCCTGCGTCACCTCGGGAGCTGCAACACCGGCAAAGGGACCGTGGTTAGAAGGTGACCAAGGGACCGCAGCCCCACCGCCCCTCCTCGCCTCCAGCACGGCCCCTTCCTCATGGATCCAGAACCCCTCGGATCGGCATGGGACAGGGCTGCCGGCCAGCCTGCCAAGTCACCCACAGGGACCCAGGCAGCGCTTTCCAATCCATACCGCAGCCACAGAAATAAGCAATTAGTGAGTTTGCAGAAATTACATCGTTTTCATGCCGCTTTACAGCTCTTTGGAGTATTCCTTGCCTCTTCCTGCACATGCACGCGTGGCACTCGGAAGCATCGTGCCCTATTCACAAGGGTTCAGGTCACGCAGGAACCCCAGCAGCAGCCACGTGGAGCTCGCATCCAAACCCTGGGCTTGGCAGCTTTTTGGGGGCTCCATTTGCAGTGCCCGAGCCCAGAAAGCAGCTTGCTTCGATGCACCACGGCAGGTCACAGCTTGCTGATATTTACACAACTGCCCTCCTTGTCCTCACCCCCCGGCACCCAAAAATGCCTGAAAAAAAAAAAAATCACACAATTGCCCTACCAAACCCACCACCCGCCCGCACAGCAGGCAGAAACAATGAAAACGCTCGCAAATGGCAAAGATGAAATTCGGGATCAAAAGGTTTGTCCTTCGGAAGGCCACAGAGGTCGCTCAGGTTTAACAAACAGCTCGGCCTCTGTCAGCTCCCTGAATAAACTCATTAGCGGAACATAACCTCTGTCCCCGTCTGCATCGGAACAGTCCTGGAATCTCGGATCAGCTCACGAAGCTCCCCCTGCCCGCAGCGCACCCGTTTGGGGCCGACGCAGATCACCCACGTCCCGCTCACACAGGGCTCACCAGCGTTTCGGAGCTCCCCAGGCTGACGCACGAACCCGCAGCCCCTGCACCCGGAGACCCGGCGGAGTTGTGCTGTAGCTGGAGATGCTCGGGACGCGCGGCTGCCCTGCATCACGGCCTCCGATTCCCTGAGCCCCAAGCGCGGAGCCTGCGTTGGTGCAGAACGAGGAGGGTGGCCGAGCAGGATGGGGCACTTGTAATCCTAGACGAGGACTTGGCTTAAATGAGGAGACAGAAGGCTCCAAAAGCCAGGCGTGCTGTGGGGAGGGGAGCACGGAGGAGCCCTGTAGGAGGGCGAGCCCCAGCCACACCGCGCCAGCATGAGAGGAGACCAAAGCTCCAGCTGAGGGCTTCGTCCGGACAGACAGCAGGGGCCCTGCTGCCCCCAGGCACCCGCAGCCCTGCCCTCCCCTCCCCGTCCCGGAGGCGAGAGGCTTTACAGCACCCTGGGGTGCTTCTCTGCACCCACACGCTGCAGAGGTGTTGTTGAAAACCTGCCAGGACCGCTGCAGGGGGAAGGAGGAGAGCAGACCGGCTGCTGCTCCTCGTCCGCGCGGGCACACCGGGGGGCTCAGGAGAGCTTCTGCAGGAATCCATCAGCCCAGGGTGACGAAGAGGCGAGGATCAGACTCGCTGCCCAGTGAGCACTGAAGGTGGGAACAATTTCAGGAGAGCTCCAGAGAGAGGGTGGCCTCAGGGACCAGCCCTACTGCATCTTCCGATTATCCAGCGTCAGGATCCCCCAGACACCATAAATCAGAGCCCCCCAGAGCCTCTCTCCAGGAGAGCTTTCAAACCTGGGACTTACGGCAAGCACCACGGGACCCTGCAGTGTTGGATCCCCCTTCAGACATCACCACAGGGGAACTCGGGAGCAAGGAAAGGCCTCCAGAGAGCACCTAGTGCCACCCTCTTCACTATTCCTGACCGCACGCATCCCACCGCCTCTCGCGTGACCGCACCAGGGATGGATGCTGCGGGAGCGCTGGCCGGCAGCATCACGGCTCAGTGCGTGGTGCCTGCACGGGGATGTCCGTGTGTCCGCGGCCTCCTTCAAGCTGCGCAGCGTGGCCTCCCCGCGAACAGATGGCAATTTATTTGAACCTCGGGGCTGTGCAATGCAGCACACGTGCAAGCGGAGCAGGGATCGTACGAACCGGGCGGCTGAGGCTTATTTACTGAAAGGAGGCCAGAAGAAGAGTGCAGAGGGAGGAGGAGGGGGACACGTTTGCAGTCGTCAGCTATTTGCGATGCTACAAATATTTACTCAACCTCCAGGAATGAGAGAGAAAACCCAGCAGGTCTGACCACTCGGCTCATGTGCACCGGCACATCCTTGGCCTGTCTGTCCCTGAGCTCCGGGGTTTGGAGCAATGCAAAAAAATACAAAAACCCCCGTGCCAATGTGATCTCAGCCAGTGGAATCTGACCCAGCCAGTGGGGCAGAACCAGGAGAAAACCCTCACTGAAAATGGAAGGGAGCTTGGCTTAAAGTGGTGGAGCATCAGGGGTCAAGGATTAAGGGAGGACCCTTCACGCACTGCCCACCACAACAAAAGGGAGGCAGAAGACACCAACATACAGCAACGTAAGGAGGCACCACACTCACCGAGGCTGGTAGGACCCTGTTGAGCCTGGGGACGGCCACCACAGGAGACACAGGCCACCACAAACTGCCACCACCCACGTGCACACACTGCCAAGGGCAGGTGGAGACTTCACAGCCGCACACGTGCTCGGCACTCACGCCTCCCAGGAGGTTTCTGTCGTTCGCAGAAGGATGAGGACATCGCTACCGTGGGGCGGTGCAGAGCTTCCATCAAAGCAATGCTCCCTGCATGACCCGGGTGGGATGCTCCCCCTCCCCATCACCAGCTTCTCCTTATGATCGTCAGCATCGACCCAGCGGGATGCGGCTTTAGATGCAACGCGACCATCCTCTGGTGCAGCGGAGCTGCCGGGCTGCCTTCTCTCCTGGCCCCGGTTTCCAAGGTAAAGGAGATGAATTCGTCGGGACGACTTAGCTCACATCTTCGTCACCGCTTCGGGAGTTTTCGAAGTCTAGCAGAGGTGGTGTGATCCGCCCCAGGGTTTGGCACAGCACCGCCACTATTGCCATCTCACCCCATCCCAACAATGCCTTTGGTAGCACAAAGCCACCCCACCACCAGGCAAAAGCAGAGGAAACGCGAGGTTCCTCAGCCTCCGCAAAATCAGCTTCCATCTCCATCAGTGATTTAAGGACACAGCTGAAGGTCACCGTACCTTTGTAAAGCACATTACACATTCCCATTGCACACCTCCCTCCTGTCCACCCCCATACGCTATTTTGAAAGCGATTTGCTCTCCTTATGGCTCCCCTATTCGTTTGCACATCTCCCACAAAACAATTCAACTCAATAGCCTTTCTTTCTTTCTTTTTGCTGGCACGAATTGCAGTGGGAAAATGTATTCTTTGGCTTAAAAATTGCAAAAAACAAAAAGTCATCAACAGAACAGTATGAGCAATGTTTGGGTAAAAATACATTGCAACCATGATGAGAAGCAGCAGCATTTGTTTCAGCCTTCATGGGACTCCCATCGGAGCCAGGAGAGCTGTGCCTTTGCCTGACACACAGGCTTTGGGGGTTGTTTTGGGGGAAGAGACTAAAACCAGCCTCTTCACTCCCATGGCCAGAAAGGATTCTCCAGAACACAACCCCAGGCTCAGATCGATGTCACCACCCACAACCCACACTCAAGAGATGCACTGGTTCCCAGTGCCTCCACCATCCCATCCCTCAAAGGTCTAGCACAAGGAACTGCAAAACCCCCTTGAATGTGCAGCCTTGTTCTCAGCCAGCAGAGGCTGGGAAGCAGGGATGGAGCCACTGGTGATGGAAATACCCCACAGACCTTGGAAACGAGCCCTCAACCTTGCTGATATATTTTAGGGTCTTCGCACATGGCCTCAGAGGATGCTCGCTGGAGAGCTGCCCCCAGCCTAAGCTCCTGCACCCCACAGAGACCCTGTATACACTCCATGCATATTTATATATATATGGGGGGCAGGAGAAGCGGCTGGGAGAGCTGCACGGCCCCACAGCCCTGTCTGTAGCACGTATAAACAGAGCGGCGAGGCTTAAGGTCCGCAAGGGGACAGCTTGCCCCAGTCTCCCAGTCCTCGGTGTTTGGCTGAAAAGTTTAGGGCCCTGGAGCCACGACCATCCCTGTCCTCCTTACACAACATCTGCACTCTCGCAGCTGCAGGGAGAAGACGGGGAGGGCAACACCTGCTCGTACTAGAGCCTCCCACACTAGATATTGGGTAAAAAGTAGTTAAAAATATATGTTTTATTAAGCACCTGATTTTCACGTTGCTATCTTTGATTTCTAAGTGTCAGAGGGCAACACATCAATTCCTCACCATTACCAGTGGTTAAAATGCTCCCAGAGTTTTGGAGTGAAGGCAGCACTCAGAAGCTTGCAGGGCAGCTCAAGAACTGCTCGACTGAACACGCCGCTTGGCTGGAATCAAAACGTTTCATGAGAACCCATCAAACTAAATTAAGTATTAAATGGAAAAGTTTGGGTGCAATTAGAAGTCCAGGTTGGTGGGATTTTTAACTCCTCGTTTACTTTAACTTTTGCATGCATTTATGCTGGCCCCGCGACCGCATGTACGATGCAGCCTCCTCATCTCAGGTGCTAGCCCTTCTCCAAGACCAGCTCCTTCCCTCTTACCGACTGCTTCCAGTATTTTTCCAATAATCCACTTTCTCTAGGCATAGAGGAGGGGGCTCTCCTGTGTACCACTGATGCTGGCCCTAATGCACCACTACAGCCGTAACGCGCTATGTAAACATCAGGTACATGCAAGAATTTAATACTGTTATAATTGGTCCATGCAAATCAACCCCCTGAGTTTCCATAAGCTTATTTTGATGTTTCTGGATCAATATTTTGGAGATTTCTATTCTACAAAGTATTTTAAGAAATCGACTTTCCTATCCTATTTGGGACGAGCATGAATTTCACAATGCTCGAAGTTTTCCACCTGGTGGAAACCCTGTTTTCTCACCAGCTCTAAATAATGGGTGTTTGTTGTTTTTTGAAGCATGAAATAAACAACAGTGTTTGTTCTAAAACTGGGATGTGGGCTGATTTTCAACAGTGCCACCCTAAAGGCACTAAGCTCCAGAAAGCAGAGAGCTTTACTAGCATAAAATTAGGTAATTATGACACAGCCTACGTGATAAAGGTGAGAAAGATTTGTACAACCATTTTACACTTACTGGGAAGAAAGCACAGCTGGATAGCAATGCCCTGCAACCGACTACAGCGAATACAGCAAAGACATAAGAAACATCGAACGTTACCACCACTCTAGCTCTTTCTCCAGCACCATACACCTCTGCCACCTCCAGTCTCAAGCAACAGAACCTTTGTCCCCAGCAGTCCCCTGCTTTCCACCAGTCCATGTCATGTGCCACATGCAGCCACACCAAGTTCCAGCAACACTGAGACTGCTGGCTGCATTACACAGCCCACTCAGGATCTATATACATAAAATATGTTTATATATATATATATGTGTATAAATATCCAAATATTATATATAATATATCCAAATATTTATTTGTATATGTATTTAAATATTTATTTATATTAAAACATATTTATATGTAAATGTTTACGTATATTNCAACAGAACAGTATGAGCAATGTTTGGGTAAAAATACATTGCAACCATGATGAGAAGCAGCAGCATTTGTTTCAGCCTTCATGGGACTCCCATCGGAGCCAGGAGAGCTGTGCCTTTGCCTGACACACAGGCTTTGGGGGTTGTTTTGGGGGAAGAGACTAAAACCAGCCTCTTCACTCCCATGGCCAGAAAGGATTCTCCAGAACACAACCCCAGGCTCAGATCGATGTCACCACCCACAACCCACACTCAAGAGATGCACTGGTTCCCAGTGCCTCCACCATCCCATCCCTCAAAGGTCTAGCACAAGGAACTGCAAAACCCCCTTGAATGTGCAGCCTTGTTCTCAGCCAGCAGAGGCTGGGAAGCAGGGATGGAGCCACTGGTGATGGAAATATCCCACAGACCTTGGAAACGAGCCCTCAGCCTTGCTGAGATATTTTAGGGTCTTTGCACATGGCCTCAGAGGATGCTCGCTGGAGAGCTGCCCCCAGCCTAAGCTCCTGCACCCCACAGAGACCCTGTATACACTCCATGCATATTTATATATATATGGGGGGCAGGAGAAGCGGCTGGGAGAGCTGCACGGCCCCACAGCCCTGTCTGTAGCACGTATAAACAGAGCGGCGAGGCTTAAGGTCCGCAAGGGGACAGCTTGCCCCAGTCTCCCAGTCCTCGGTGTTTGGCTGAAAAGTTTAGGGCCCTGGAGCCACGACCATCCCTGTCCTCCTTACACAACATCTGCACTCTCGCAGCTGCAGGGAGAAGACGGGGAGGGCAACACCTGCTCGTACGAGAGCCTCCCACGCTAGATATTGGGTAAAAAGTAGTTAAAAATATATGTTTTATTAAGCACCTGATTTTCACGTTGCTATCTTTGATTTCTAAGTGTCAGAGGGCAACACATCAATTCCTCACCATTACCAGTGGTTAAAATGCTCCCAGAGTTTTGGAGTGAAGGCAGCACTCAGAAGCTTGCAGGGCAGCTCAAGAACTGCTCGACTGAACACGCCGCTTGGCTGGAATCAAAACGTTTCATGAGAACCCATCAAACTAAATTAAGTATTAAATGGAAAAGTTTGGGTGCAATTAGAAGTCCAGGTTGGTGGGATTTTTAACTCCTCGTTTACTTTAACTTTTGCATGCATTTATGCTGGCCCCGCGACCGCATGTACGATGCAGCCTCCTCATCTCAGGTGCTAGCCCTTCTCCAAGACCAGCTCCTTCCCTCTTACCGACTGCTTCCAGTATTTTTCCAATAATCCACTTTCTCTAGGCATAGAGGAGGGGGCTCTCCTGTGTACCACTGATGCTGGCCCTAATGCACCACTACAGCCGTAACGCGCTATGTAAACATCAGGTACATGCAAGAATTTAATACTGTTATAATTGGTCCATGCAAATCAACCCCCTGAGTTTCCATAAGCTTATTTTGATGTTTCTGGATCAATATTTTGGAGATTTCTATTCTACAAAGTATTTTAAGAAATCGACTTTCCTATCCTATTTGGGACGAGCATGAATTTCACAATGCTCGAAGTTTTCCACCTGGTGGAAACCCTGTTTTCTCACCAGCTCTAAATAATGGGTGTTTGTTGTTTTTTGAAGCATGAAATAAACAACAGTGTTTGTTCTAAAACTGGGATGTGGGCTGATTTTCAACAGTGCCACCCTAAAGGCACTAAGCTCCAGAAAGCAGAGAGCTTTACTAGCATAAAATTAGGTAATTATGACACAGCCTACGTGATAAAGGTGAGAAAGATTTGTACAACCATTTTACACTTACTGGGAAGAAAGCACAGCTGGATAGCAATGCCCTGCAACCGACTACAGCGAATACAGCAAAGACATAAGAAACATCGAACGTTACCACCACTCTAGCTCTTTCTCCAGCACCATACACCTCTGCCACCTCCAGTCTCAAGCAACAGAACCTTTGTCCCCAGCAGTCCCCTGCTTTCCACCAGTCCATGTCATGTGCCACATGCAGCCACACCAAGTTCCAGCAACACTGAGACTGCTGGCTGCATTACACAGCCCACTCAGGATCTATATACATAAAATATGTTTATATATATATATATGTGTATAAATATCCAAATATTATATATAATATATCCAAATATTTATTTGTATATGTATTTAAATATTTATTTATATTAAAACATATTTATATGTAAATGTTTACGTATATTTATAAATATTTTATATATAAATGTATATGTGTGTGTATGTGTGTGTATATATATATACATAAAACAAATAAAATAATTAAAATAAAAACAAAGCACAAATAACCAGACATACCCATATATCAGGGGCCCTGGCACCTCCTGCAATGCATACGTCCCCAGGCCATCCCCAGATGTGCTGTTGGGGACACGATGCGCATGGCACCGTGCACTTGGCCTGAGCTGGCCCCAGCCCAGTCCACAAGCACGGAGCGGGGCAGATCAATGTTTTCAAGAAGCTCTTCCACACAGAGGGGGTTTCAGATTCAGCAACGCAGGGATATGGGAACCCTGAGAAGATTTTGAAAACTGGCTTGGATTCCGTCTCTGCTTTTTCCTTCATTTTTCTCCCATCCCTTTTTGTTGGGTTTTAAAATAGGAAATGTATACATTTCTTTACATATGCATTAATATACAGTAATAGATTATTTTACACGTTAATAAATCTCTTGCTATAAATATAGATTTTTATATGTAAAAACCTGATTGTAATTGCAAATGGAGGGGGAGGGCAGCAGAAGAAGTGAAAGTTTCATTCGAGATGTCGTCTTTGAAGGAAACTGAACAAATGTACTTTCCTCCTTCATATATTCATGAGATGACGGCTTCCCTACCCCGCTCTCCACCACCCTCGGCTCCGGGCTCAGAGCCAGTGCTGTCCTTATCTGGTACGAGGCAGGAAAAAGCCCCGATACGATCAGAACTTTTCAGTAGTTCAACAAATCCCAAAAAGCCTCCCTTGGCTTTCAGCACAGCTCTGGAAGGGGGGTGCCGGGAGGGCCGTGCAGCGCGGTGTGGATGGAGCTCGCGGAGCCACGAGGGCTGGGAGCGGTGCTGCCAACGAGGTCCCACAGTGGGGACGGGCGTCCGGGGAGCATCAGGCACCCCATAGCCCTGCTGAGCGTGCACAAAGCGGGTCTGGCTCGGATGCAGCAGTTACCCGATGCAGAGCTGGGGCCCCTGTGAGCATCTGGAGGTTTGTCTCGCTGTTTGATCATAAGAAAAATTTCAAATGGAGCTTCCTGAGTAGCAAATAAAGTCAACCCTTAGATGTAAACCCATCTGAAATGGAGCACCCTTAGCTGTGCTGCTAGCATCACTATTTCCTTGAACAGCTCCTACAAGCAACATAGGCTAAAGCTCGGGCAGGTAAATGTGGCCATTGACAAGTTCCTCACCGCACACACGGGCACAAAGCCCCACGACACCCCACAAGTGGCCCGGAGCAGCCTCGGTACCCGAGCCCCTCCAGCACTGGGGCTGCCCGAGCACGGGGGGTTCTGCGCCCCTGGGGCTCTGCAGGGAGGGGCAATGTCCTTGGGGTTCGTGCAAAGAGGCACCGCACACAACCACGTGCACAGGGTCGGCTGTCCTTGTGCACAAGCTCAGCTAAAGCACCCACGCTAAGTCAAGTCTGGGAGAGCCCTCGCGTTTAATTGCCTTCCTTCCTGCTTTCAGCCCACCACAAAGAGCCCGAGCCCGATTTTTTTCATACTGATGCAGTGACATTTGGCTGGCACGGCCATGAGTCTGCTTTGGATCAGAGCAGCTCGGTTTAACCCAGGCAGCCAAAGCACAAAGACGGCACAAAGCTCGGGAGGAAAAGAGGGTTAATCCGAATCAATAAAACCCAGCTCTTCACTTCTCCCCTTTATTTGCTCCCATGCAAAGCTCTGCCGTTCCTCCCGTCTACACAGAGCGGGAGCAAATGCCTGCAGCTGCTGCCCTTGCTCCAGGCGGCTGAGCTGCTCCTCGGGGTGGGGGGCACCCAGCCCGCAGCAGCGCCCGCCCCGCCGCCTGCCCTGACCCCTCCTCATCCTCTCCCCAGTCACGGCGCTCAATCACTTCCCAGCTAATTGCCTCCACTCATGTGTGCAAACTAACCGTTTACTGGAAAATGCCACGGAATGTTAATTTCATTTGGAATTGGGTAATTGCAAAGCACTTCCATTTTTTTTTATGATATGAAATGAATAAGCATTGTATTAATAGCGTCATTTCCAGCTCCGACCACAATCGTGGCCCCATCGACAGAGGCGAGTTATTTGTCACCCCTCACTTTCCCTGCATTTCTTCCTTCCACCTTTCCCTTCCCCTCGCCATGCTCCTGACTTCCCATTTTGGTAATTAAGATAATGCAGTGTAATTATAAACACATTGCAAAAGATCAAACGCTCACGAGCCGCAGCCCAACAGCCCCGGCTCCGTGCCACCGGAGGTCCAGGCCACCGGAGACTCTGCTTCCCACCACCTCCAGTCTCCTAAAGCCCTTAACTTACCTTTTTTTATGAGACACCGTAACTTTTTAGCTTACGCAGCGAGCAGAGAGGAGCGGGGAAGATGGGCAGACCCTCAGCAGCAGCTAATACTCCTCAAGTTATAAAATAATTGAAAAGTTAAATAAAAACACTCTGGAGGAAGCTTCCCCATTTGGTGCTAATGGGCACACGAAGCAGCCCGGGCTAATGTTGCGTGGCGGCGAGGAGAGCCGGCGGCTACGAGTGCGCAGTGCTGACCTCCAGCCTCCCTGAACCGGCGTTAATAAGTCCTTGTTAATAAGTTTCCTTTCCAGCCGGTCCTTCGGGTAGGTCACTGCCGTGTGACGAGCGGGGCTGCAAGGTGCCGGCAGACCCCGTATCTGCACAGGGGCCTGGCCTCGATCCATCCTCCTTAGGAGCTGGCTCACAAATGAACGGTCAGGGTGGCGTGGCCAGGTAAAACATGACCCGTAGGAAGAGGACACGCCGGCAGAGCCACGGGCTGTCGCTGCAGGTGGCCTCCCTGCTCCCCTCCCAGTAAAAGCCCGGGATCCACTGCTGGGGTGACCTCGACGTGCCAAGCAGCTGAGCTGACGTCTGCCAAACACCAAGGTGACAAAGTACCAAGTGCCACGTACCCAGCACCCGAGGCTGAGCAAACCCATTGCTCCCATGCAGGTGACACAAACCAAGCAATGCATCCCAGGGGCTGCCCAAAAGCTCACCAGCACCTATTTACTCCCATCAGAAATGGGAACATCGCACATTTTGCTCCCTCCTTGCAGCCTCCATGCCCCCTTTCCATGTTCACTCCGACTTCAGGAGCCGAGGGCAGGATTCTTCCATGCCGACACCATGTCACAGGTGGAAGGATGGCCCTGGGGACAGCCCCAGCGCTCCCAGCTCCTCTGCATTGCACAGAGCAGCTGCAAGATGCAACGCACCACGGAGCAGACCCCGCACGGAAAGCCCCAGAGGGGAGGATGCTTCAGATCCCGCAGGGTCTCCCAAGGAGAATAAGCAGCCACCACGGTACTTTTTAGATTTAGCATAAGGCAAAAAAAAAAAAAAAAAAAAGTCTTCTCGAAGCTAATCCTGGTCAACAACTGGCCTACAACCCAGCTACGCCTTTAATAATGTAGCGCTTTATCAAACATTCATAGTTATGCACAGAGTGATGAACAACGCGAGCCTGGTATTTATATAAATATAGTTCCTGATGGCTTGTTTTCCTTGGACAGTCAAAACTTCACAGCTTATCTTCCGCGAGCTGCTGATTTTGCCTGGATGAAAAGCACTTTGGACACCTGGGGAATTCAGGGCTCCTGCACACAAAACTGCCACGACATCTCCAGCAGGCACCGAGGGGCTGAGACAGCCCCACAAAACCAAAAAAAAAAAAAACGAAGTTAAAAGAGCTGCTGCCCTGGGGGACCGCAAGTCACCCAGCCTTGGCCAGGAGAGGGGAGCTCAAAGGGTCCTTCCCTTCGCACCAAGCCGCTTGGCCGGCTCCAGCCTTGGGATGCCACAAAGCCGCGACACACCAGTGGGATGTCACGAAGCTGCCATCCCTTTGGGATGCTCAGCAAAATGCTGGAATATAAAAACACCCCTTTTTCTCTTCCATTCCCCACGGCATCATTAGAAGCTGATTTTCCATCTGCTTCTTTCCTCCTCTGTCTCATAAAATCAGTGAGTGGGATATAGAAAAGGGAGGGGAGGAAAACCAGCAACAAAGCCATCACACCAGGAAATCCACCCTAGGAGCCTTTTCTCGATGACAACGCTTGCTGTGGGCCAGGAGCAGCCCCGGGTGGTCTGCAAGACGTTTAAGCCTTCATTAGGCATTAGCAGTGGGACGCGGGACCCTCCGGGGGCTGTCCCCATCCCTGTCCCGCTGCCGGGTCGCACAGACAGACCTCCGGGGCACGCTCATGTGACGCTGCCTTATGGCAGGTTTTGGCACACAGCTGCTGTGCAGCAGTGGGGAAGGGGCAGCTTTGGGGCTGTCCTGCAGGACCAGCGGGCCAGAAGGCCACCGCTCCCTCCCTCCGTGTTGGTGGGGACAACCCAGATTCGGGGCTGACTCAATCAGTGTGACAGGGTGACCAAAACAAACCTAAAACTCTGGCCTGGCAGCCATCCTTAGGGCTTGAAAGGCAATTAATACATTAATTATGACTATGTTTATCTCTCTGGAAAGCAAAGCTTTTCCCTGGCAGGTACATACATTTTCAAATCAACATTAAGTCACAGCTGGCATCACTATAAAGTGGAAGGACCCAATGGCACGCCCGTTACCACCTCTGCAACGGGGGCCCCCATTCTCATTTCTTTACAGCAATGCACTCAAATCAGTTGGAATTAAGCACATTGCACTTAAAGACAGGTTTAATTGCTCTTATAACTAGAGACACTAGCTAAGCATGTGCTTAAATGCTTTCCTGAATTGGGACCCATTTCCCACCCTGTTGGGTCTCGTTTATTTTGATGTTTTTTTAAAAAAATAGAATTTGCAGCGTTTTTTTGCAGCCAGGAATCAGCGGAGTGCAGAAAACCCTTTGCACCACGGCCACGCAGGCTGTGCGGATATACCTTTTTCAAAGGTCTCTGCAAATTACGCAAGGAGTTGCTGGGGATTAGATCTAGGAAAAGCTGATCAAACACAAGGAGGGTCACGATCCCATCAGGTCACTGCAAAGAAGACAGAGCCCCAGGATGCATCAGATGCCGGCCTGACGTACTGTCCCATTTTCGTTTCCAGCCCCAGCAAATGCCAAGCCATCGTTTTATTTATTAAAGGCTGGGAAGCCTCTGGTTAATGCTGTGACCGACGGTGGCCCTGCACCTGCCTGCAGGAGCAAGCCACCAGCTCCCAGCCCCACTGTGGCGGTGTGGGCACCACCGGGCGATCTCCACCACGGAGGACAACGCCCTAGTCCTGCCCATTGCAGGGCACTGCCTCCAGCTCGGTCCCTGGCCTTAAACTCACCTCCAAGACCCTACAGCACTCACATGTTTGTTATGAAGAGCACCTCCAGGACACAGCGTAGCTATCTGCCCTCCTGCTCCGCGTCTCCGTCCTCCTTTTCTCCAGCCTCGAGAAGCGCAACCTTGGCCTGGAGCGCTTCCTTGGCCCATGTCGGACCCCTCCTCGCTGGCCCCTGCGCTGCTATCTCACACCTAAGCCACGTGCATCCCCCGACCCTGCCCAAATTATTCCCCTTCAGTTCCTCCCCCTTGCAGAGCAGCCCGAGAGCACTGTGGCCACGAGCTCTTGGGACCACGACCTCTTGCATCCCCGTTTCTCCCATTTCCCCGCGCTCCCTGACCTGCTGTGCTCGCTTCTCATGCAGAGCAAACTCCCTGCGGAGGTCACAGCCCCCAGCTGTGCCTGTCCCCCCAGGTCCTGGGCCACCAGCGAAGCTCAGGCACGGCCGCCGGATGCTAACACAGGGAGGATTCTGTTCCCGTGCCCGGAACAGATGGATTTCAATCCCTGCCTTACCATCTGCAACTTCTTTAGCAGCCCTTCTGCCTCAGCTGCCGTGTCCAATTCACAGGTGAGGAGCAGACACTCGGGGACATGGCCAGGGCTACCGAAGCAGCCGGTGGCACTGGGGCTGGATCCACGTTTCCAGCTTCACTCCCGTCGCCAGACCAACTTTCAGGAGTGCTCAAAAGCCTCTCGCCTTCGCTCCAGAGAAAAGCACCCGTGGATTAAGTAAGAGAAACTTCAGAGATTTACCACGTTAACACAGCAGGTTAGAAGAAAGCCCAGGAGATATGAATTCAAGATGAGTGCACAACCACGCCTTTGATATGCCTGTGGTATTAATCACCTGCACCACTGGTAATAAGTCCTGTCTCCGTCTAGACTTGGAGGCCGTACCCAGACTGCAGTGTGTGAAGTGAGCACGAAGACCTGCTTGAAAAGTTTTTTGTTTTTTTTGTTTTTTTTGAAGATGAAAGAAAGAAAGAAAATAAAGATGGGTCCTTTGTTGCTGGACGGGAATTACAGATACTTTATTTGCAAGTCTGACATCTATGTTCTGCCCAGTCTTCACCAGGCAGGAGTTTTGGTTCAGCAGTCTCTTCTCCATGCCCCACCACTGGCTTTCCTCTCTAGGGTCCAGGGAACCCATGGACAACCCCACATCCACCACGGACACCCCCACATGCTTGCTGGGCTTTAACTACCTTCGTTCACCAGCTCCACCTCCACGTATCCAGCATGTCCCACCCGCAGCGGTGTCAGAGGTACTGATGGACTGGGGGCCAAGCCCGTCAGACAGGGCTTGAGAAGCAGAAGCAAAGCGTTCCTGCCACTGAGGGATAACAGGATGTTGGCAGAGATGAGAGCCAGGTGTGTTAACAGATAAAAGCACATCAGGAATTCCCAAAGGGCTGGAGCTCGAGGGCATCTGCTCGGGAAAGGCAAGAGAGCAGAACCCCTCAGGAGCACGGACTGCAAACCACCTGGAGAAATGAGGCACAGTGCACGGAGGCAGCAAGGATGCGGACATCACCGGCATGACTTCACCAAAATCCCATTAACTGCAGACCGCTTGTGCGCACGGGGACTGGGTTTGGACACGTGGCACCCACAAGGCACGAACCCCACGGAGATTTTCTAATTGCCAGAGATAACCCCAAAACTACAAGGAGACTGCATGGCTCCCTTTCCATACCAGCACAAAGGCAGCCTTTTGGCTAATTAGAACTGGTTATCGCCTCCTCCCTCTACTTCATTTTATTATATTAATAAAAAAAAAGACTACTTTTCTTCTTAAACTGCCTTAGATTTTTCTTCTGTCTAAATTCATCTGGGCTCTATGCAATGTCACCAGGTCAGTTTGTGCTCCTGCTGCAATTCTAATTTTGTCAGCTTTCCATTTTCTAGGGAGTTGGGGGATTTTTCTTTCCTTTTTTTTTTTCTTCCCCAAATCAAAAATGATTTTGCATAATAGTAATAATGTTAATGGCCCTGCACGGTGCATCCAGATTACAGGCTGCAGCTGGGGAGAAATAAACATCTCATCTTTGCCCTGCTGTTTATCTACCCACAGCAGAGCCTGGTATCAGGTCAGAACCTGTAATTTCATTAACTTTATCACTCAAACGCGCTTGTTGCTAGATGTCATTATTCAGCACATTGCTCCCGTGTTTGTTTGCACCGGGCTGCACTTCAGCTGCTCCGGCAGCACGAGGGAGCTGCCCCCCAGCCACAGCAGTGCAGCGTCCTGCCTGCGAAGGCAGGGAAAGCTTGGCTCAGTGCGCTCGTGCTCGGCTCGCCCACAATTTGCAAAACAGATATTTGTGCTGCACGACCTGCCGCGCCGGGCAGGGACTTCTCTCCCATTTTGCAGGGCTGTACGTTGTGAAGTTGTCCAGCGAGCTTCCCGCCTGACCTGATAAATGCAAAAGCATCACAAGGAGAAAAAAAATCTCCTCCTCGTGGAAAGGGCAATCGAGCCCAACAGCCCACGGCCGCCCAGCGCGGGGTGTGTGAATCCGAGCTGATGGGAAGCAGCCAGCACCTGCAAATCAATCACTGCCCGGCACGTGGGAGAAAGCAACCGGCACAAGCAGGTGGAGGGCGAGCCGAAATACTCCATCTTCATCGCGTTTGCCATCCCTGGTAATTAATGTTGGGAACTGACACTTGAAAGAGCCTTTGGTGACAGCCCCAGCGATGATACCGTTTGGAGCCCGCTGACAAGTCCCAGCTGATGTCTTATCCCAACGCTACACGCTGGGAGCGGCAAGGAGAGCTATTCCCTGGGGCACTGACGTGCCCTGCGTCCACGGGCACAGCTCCTCGTCCAGCCCCGGCAATTGGACCCAAACCTGGTGGCTCCGGGCCAGGCAGCGGGGCCAGGAGGCAAGGCAGAGCGGCGAGAGCCAGGGACAGGCTCCAGCTGGGTTTCCCTTGACACATCCAGCTCAAATCCACCTGAAAACTTTGCCTGAAGAGCCCTGATTCCCCCTGCTGGGGATTGCCAGGTACACGGTGTCCGCTCTGTCCCACCTGCGCATCCCCGGGGAAGCCCAGCTGCATCTGCTGCTCGTGGGCAGGTGGCACCATCTGCAGCACGTCGGACGTGTCCCAAAGCACTGCAGCTGCCAAGCACGTGCAAACCAGCTAGGAGGGCTGAGAATTTGTATTTCTGGTCTAGAAATCCAATGTCTGGACCATCTCGTCCTTGACAATTCAGGCTCTGTCTGGCCAGCTTCAGCGGAGAGGAGCAACCAGTGCACACCGCAGCTCGGCCGCTTGAGCAAAGCCTCATCAGAGAGGGGAAGGTGACCACAGGGGAAGAGATACATGGTGAACCAACATGGTTTTGAGGCATCAGAACAGGAAAGGCACAAACATGCCTCAATTCAAGGTGCAGAGCATGATGGCATCACGAGCTGAACCGATGGGAGAATTCGGCACCACGCAGCCACTGGCAGCCCGGGGCTAGCCCTGGCCCCAGCTTGGGGGGTTTTGCAGTCAGCATAAAAATAACTTTATTGCCAGCTCCTGAAACCCTCAGATAGTTTAATATTCTGCCCTAGATCTTGTTTACTATTATGTTTTGAAGAGCACTGAAATGCAGTTACTGCTGTCTTCCCCACTCACACAACTCTAAATAATTTATAGAAAAGCAAAACAAAGAAGATAATGTGAAAGAATAAAAGAGGCAGCTCAGTTACAATATGTGAAGGCCTTCATTTGTTCGCTCTCACTAAGCAGAGGGTTGGGGAAACATCTCTTAACACCGCAGGCCGGGAAGAGCCAGCCGCGCACAAAGGAGGATGCTAACAGGGATGCCCAGATCAGCACTCAAGGATGGCAGAGGGACCCCTGCGCACCTCCGCGTTCGTGTGAGCAGTGATAACCATCACCGCTGTAATAACCTTGCCTAAAAGAGGAGAGAGTAAAGAGCATTTATGGGGTGGAGGAAACACAGCCTCAGACGCCACTTAGGGCTGCTGGGGGTGGAGGGAGCTGCTTTCCAGGCACGATTCATCTCCTGGGCTCTCCCCGGCTCCATTGCCCAGACCCGCACACCGCCTCCTCCGCCACGCTGCGATGCGAGGGACGGCAGAAGCAGGAGCTGAGCCCAGGAGTCCCTGTCCCCATCCCTGCCACCACAGGCACCGCAGCAGGAATCACCTGGCTATTAGCACTAAGGCACCGCGCTTTTGTTTGTGCAAGTGCATTTCACTCTGCGTTGCAGGTTAACTATATTAAACTGCTTCTAATGACATTTCAATGAGCAGAGGTGGCTGATACAGTTTCCCAGAGACAGGTTTTAAAAATGCAGGCAATCAAACGTGCATTAGCCCAAACACGCTGGGGAAAGCGCTGCTCTTCTCCACGCAGGAGGAACAACCGAGTCTGTGATGGCCCAGGACCCTGTCTGTCTGTCCTGTTGCACCCAGCCTTTGGCTGCACCAGTGCCGGGCTGCTTCTCCCATAGGGACCCCAGCTGGGCAAAGTCCCAGGGAGGGGGAAGCCCAATGGGACCGGGCTCCTCCATGTCCCAGCACCCCGGGGGAAGGCACAAAGCACCCGCAGCACCCTGCCTGCTTGGAACGGGTACCCCGGCCCGGCTCCCGCTGCCCCGCTCCCTGCAGCTGCCAGGGGGCTCAAACCTTAACAACAGGCACGTTATCCACCTTCATACCTCACAAGCACGGTCAGCACCATACGGGCAGGCAGGTACGATAACAGCCAGAACCCACATATATAGAATTGTATGGGCTTCTTTCTAACCCAACATGCGGGTGCTATATAATGCTGTGCCTGCCATGCCTTCTACAACAGGCTAAACACCGCGGGTAGGAACAGTTCACGTGTGAGATCTATCGCATCCCCACGGGTTCAGCCCTGCCGTACTTCCCGCAAGGAGAATTCTCTGATCTGCCATTTCCAGCTCCGCACGGGGCTCCTCCATGCGTGCCTTAAATCTGCAGCCCTGATGACTTTGTTTGTGGGTGACTCCAGGATCGTTTGTCTGATTGCTCAGAGAATAAAACACGGGGAATGTTTTGCCACTCCTGGAAAACACAGCAGCTCTCCGAGGAGCATCAAGGCTCAGCGGGGCCCCACCACGCTGACACATTGGCTTGCTAGAATTGATACACCACTTGACAGCGAGGCAATGAGCGTTTCTGCCACCTGGAGAATAAAGACCGGTCTGATTGATGCCCATGTGCCAGCACTCACCCGCAGCAAGAAGTCAGGAGGGATCCCAGCATCCCCATCCTGCTCAGGAGCCCGTCACACAGGCTGAGCAGGAGCAAAAGCTCACCAGCTCTGCTGGGGCAGCAGGACCGATGGCCCCGTGCCACCTGGTGCAAGGCACTGCACAAACCCACGGCAAAAGAGCGACTCCCCTTGCTGGGGGGAAACGCTACCTCTGTTCCCCAGCCAGGTCTCCTCCAAACCCCTGGGGATTTCGTGGCAGTCTCTGCCACTGCTAGCACCAGATATGCCACCCGAGCCTGAAATTAGAGCCACTGGCTTCCCATCTCATTGTGCTGGGCAAGATCTCATGGGAAATGGGAGACTGCTTCTGGGAAAGGATTTGGCAAAGGAGAGCGGTCACGTCCCAGGGAGCCACGTCTCTGAGCAGCTCCTGAGCACCCAGCCCCTGCAGCACCCGAGCCACCAGCAAAGTGCAGCAGGGTCACGCTGCAAGATCAGGGACCAGTGAGGGCTAAGGGCTCACAGCCACCCCTGCCTCAGTTTCCCCAGCACCATCCAGTGCTGATTCCCCTCTCAGAGAGGACAGCTTCAGGACGAGGTCTGCAAACCCCCTTGAAGATGAAACCTCAGGACAAAAGCCCGTGTGAGAGGTGGGTGCCCTCCAGCCCCAGGATCATCCTCTCCAGGTGGCCCCACACAGGACAGACACCCTGGCAGGGGACGGAGCGAGGGAAAGAGCAGGGAGAAAAGCGACAAACCTTTCTTCTCGTAGTCAGGCTTCTCCTCCCCGCCCCGGCCCAGGCTCTCCAACGTCCGCGTCACCTGGCTGCCAAACTCATCGTCCCTGGTGCTGGGCTCTGCCCGCCGCGGCGTCTCCTCCTCCTCCTCATCCTCGTAGTCATCCAGGATGGGGGTCTCGCGGATGGGCACCCCGATGACTGAGTTGTGGGCCTGGAGGCGCGAGTTGCGGAAGCTCTCGCGGGCCTGGGGGCCCAGCAGCACCGAGGGGATGTAGTGGATCTCGTGGGTGGCCTCCGTGCTGGCGCTCTTCTGCGGGATGCGGCGGCGCTTGTGCCAGCGC
Source organism: Anseranas semipalmata (assembly GCA_013399115.1). Taxonomy (NCBI): domain Eukaryota; kingdom Metazoa; phylum Chordata; class Aves; order Anseriformes; family Anseranatidae; genus Anseranas; species Anseranas semipalmata. The sequence continues at coordinate 1,646,344 of VXAA01001508.1, read as the reverse complement.
CGCTGGGCGTACAGGGCCACCGTGAAGACCAAGAGGAGCAGGAGCAGCGCGATCAGCCCACCCTGCGGGACAGCAAAGAGCACATGTCAGGAGGGGGGGGCATCCATGAACACTCTCCTTTTCCATCTCCAGAGCATCCTTTCATCAACGCAGACCCCGCTCGTGGCTCCGCAAGCCCCACGCGGGTTGGGACGTGCAGCCACCTCTGGGGTGGAACTTCATGGGCAGGCAGGGCAGGGCGCTGGAGGTGGCCCTTGGCCGAGGACAGTGCAGTGACACCCCCGGCTCAGCTCTGCCCGAGTTCTTTTGCCCACTCCTCCAGGGACTTTGTTCTCACCCCTTTGGTCCTACCAGCCCCCGGCTGCCCTCACGCACAGACTGAGGTGCACAAGCACCAACACTGTCTGCCCTGTACAAGAAGAAAGGAGAGAACACAACTGCATCCCACCACTTAGGAGAAAAAAAAACTCATTAGAACAACCCAGCAACCAACGCAGGAGCAGTAAAGTCTCTGCAGAGACCCAACATTTTGCACAGAAGAGCGTGCAACAAATGGCACAGCGCAACTGCCGTTCCCCAGGGCACAGTTACCCAAAGCTGTCCATCGCTCCTGTTTGTGGCGGCCCTGCTCCTCCCTTCAGGAGCTACAGGACAGGGCTGCCCAGCTGCAGGTGACAAAGGCATGGAGCACAAGCAGGGGACAGCACCTGCATGTCACCCTCACGCCCCGACTGCGTCTCCTCTCACAGTGCCGGTCTGCAGCGCATCTCCGCCACATCCTGCGCCCGAATCCTCGGCTCTCCAAAACAACCGTTATCCCATCAGTCACATCAGCACTAGTTAAAGTCCTCCCTCCTGCTCACATCCTTGGGTAGCATCACTGGAGTCGCCCTCATGCCACTTGGCATGCCCCCCATGCCAAACCAGTCAGTGACTTGGCAGTGGCTACGAGAGGTCAGCGGCAGACCCATGGGCACACCACAACCTATTCCAGACCTTCCAGACCACGACCTTCTCTGCAAAGCTCTGCTCTTCCCCCACCTCCTAGTTTATCATCAATAACACATATCATTACCAAAAACAATAAACTTCCTAAATATCAGCATCTCCATGGAAGTGGCCTTCCCACCCAAGGGAGCCGGGCTGGGAATCGCAGGAGGGGGCCAGCCCTGCCCCTGGCGGCTTTGCAGGCTGACACGGACACAGCAGGAGCCGTGCGTTTGCCAGCTTCGAGCCTCTCCAGCTCTCTGCAGCACCAAAGCAATTTTATCCCGTGGCAGACAAGCAAAGCGGGGCGTGTAAATCAGGAGTGGTGTGAGCAATCGGGGCTTCACAGCGTGACATGTAGCAGCCAGGGCAGGGCAGGCATTTGTTTGGCACATGGAATGCCACAGCTGGGAACTTTACAGAGCATGCAAGAGCAGAGCGAAGATGTGCAAATATTTCTTCTGCATTCAATGCAAAACACTGTGCTGTGCTCAGACTCATAAAGAGGAGCATCTGTAAAGAGGCACCATCAGAAATGAGTTAGCTGGGTGACAGAGCTCAGGCGGCCGCGGGGACACGGGCGATGGGCAGCATGCGGGCAGGGTGACGATGGTGGCATCCTGCATGCCTGGGGCAGGGAGCGGAGGGGACACCCCAGCCCGGCACTGCAGGCAGGAGCCCAGCCCGGGGTCTCGCACCAGGAGCCCGCTCCTCTCCCCTCCACTTTCTTGTCTCTCTCCTAATTGACACTAATGGGAGAGCGGCTTGGGGATTGGGGATGACAGCGCTCAGCTTGACTTTCCCAATTTAGCTGACATGCCATCACAAAATGCAATGCTTTGGCGGCCAGGAAACAGGCCAGGGAGCAGGGCAGGGCTTGCTGAGCTGCCCTGGCTCACCGGAGCTCCTAAAAGATCCCCTCCTGCACAAGGACCCCACCTGCCCTTCCCTGATCAGAAGTGAGAAGCGGCACGGATGCCCGAACCCGACAGAGAAGCAGGGCAGTTCCATGGGTTTGCGCAGGGCCTGATGCACGGACAGACCAGAGCAGCTCCTGCAGCCCGCTCAGCACCAAACCAAGGCTCCTTCCTCAGCAGCCTTGTTTGCACGGGTGGAACCACGGCACGCAGACCCTCCAAAGGGGAGGCCCAGCGACAAGGACGCAGCAGAGCCACGAACTTCAAGGCAACAAACCACACTGCAAAATCGGGTCTGTGTGGTGTGCCGGCGCACTTCTAGCAAAGCAAGAGCTCTTGGATTATACAAGTGTTTCAGAACAACACTCACCAATGTGACTACTGGGAAAAGCCCTCCCCAGGTCCTCACCACCAAGCCCCTGGAGCCACCAGGCCAGGCTCCACGTGTCCCTGGATGTGCTCTGCAACTGCAGCGCGGCTGCTGGGCAGGACAGAGCTGCTCCTCCCTGCTCTGCGCCCTCTGGCAAATGCGCACCGCACCCCAGAAATGAACAAGCAAAGGCAACCCAGACACGTGGAAAAGGCCAGGAAGACCGAGAATACCCCGGCACGAGGAGCAGCTTTGCCAGGTGGAGCCAGCAACGAGCCGGGAATGGGTCTGAGCATCCGCAGCAGTGCCGAGGCCACGCGCCTGCCCGGCTGGGCGAGCACCGCGCCAGCCCTGGGGAAACAGTTTGGACCAGAGCGAATAAAACTGCCAGCCGATTAGATTAGAGATCTCTGCTCAGAAGAAATTACAGAAAGGCCTAAAGCCACAGACGCTATTAGTTTGTTGTTCCTCCCGGCTCGGGGCCCATCACTGGAAATGACAGGGGCGGCTCAAGCAAGCCCGGGGCTCCCAGCAGCTCCCGCATCCCGCGGGGACGAGCTGGGGGCTCTGCTCGGCGTCACGGCTCTCTTGGCCCTGCTGCGAGCCGGGATTGCACCGAGCTGGGACTGCAGCGGTCCGGTTGTCCGGCTGCGACGCCTGTCCCTCGGGTGAGCCCTCCTGGTTTTTACCAGCGGCTCGGTTTCACGCGCGCCCCACGTCCCTGACCCCGCGCCGCAGCTGCTTGTTTAACCGCCGCACACACGCAGGGAGAGCTTCCTGGGGAAAAAAAAAAGTCAAACTTAGGAGGCATTCAAGCCAGCCTCATTTTAATCTATTTTTCATGTTAAATTATCCAACTGAGGGAGCGGGAGAGAGAAAGGGGAAGGAAGGGATAATATGAGAAATGTTTTATTTGACAATGTGTCATTCGGAAACTGATTATTTCTGTCTCAGAGCTTTTTAATATTCCCAAACAATGGCCGAGCCGCGAGGGGATTTGGTATGCTAAGGCTGGATTTATAATACTCTGTTCTGCAGTGATAAGAACATGGGCCTTTAATCCTCTGAGCTGTGAACATGCATATTCTCCCGCGTAATGTCCTTCCTTCCTGCTGCTCTCCCGCATGCCCCGGGCTCGCTGGAGCCTTCCCCACGCCGTGTCGCCCTCGGCCACCGCAGGGGACAGGGGACGTGTCCCACCGAGCACCACGTGCACGGCTCCAGTGGCGTGAGCGCAGTGGGGCAGGGGAATGGTCTTTATCGTGCCCCGGGGCTCGCGGCAATGCTGGCAGGAGCCAGGAGGAACCAAGGGTGCAGTGCCAGGGTCTGCAATGAGGCTTGGCAGGAAAAACTGCCTGGGCAAGGAAATAGCGTTCAGCATCGCGAAAGGCAAAGCCGCCTGGTGGCTGTAAGCCTGGCCCTCCCGTGCCTCGTTAGGGCTGGCTACACGTTCCTGTCTCTGCAACGTGGAGGGCTGCTGAGACCCACGGGAGAGGAGGATGGATGGGGACAAGCTGTGGCACGAGGGAGGAGAGGAATGGTGAGGAAAACACGTGCACGTGCAGAACTTCAGGGCTCAAACGTGGCACAGGAACAAAGCTCAGCTGAAGCCAGAAAACAGCAAGGGTGCGACTTATTTTAAACACCAAAGAAAAACTGTTCAAGAAGCCACCTCCAAACCCCACCAAGTCCTGCCAGAGATTGGGCACTTGTATAAATGACATAGGCTGCAAAGCTGCTGATCCAGAGGGCGATCAGCCTTTGGGTATCTGCCTGAGATGCTGAGCAATTTCTGGACAGCGAGAGGCGTGCTTGCTGATCAACACCAACCCAAACCATCCCTACAGCGCGCCGTGTCTGGGTGAACCACCAGAAACCCCATGCAGCAGATGCTCCTGCCGCCTGCAGGGAAGGCAGGCAGCTGTGACCAAATGATCCACCCCTGAAGCTGCCCACAAAGCACTGATTTCCAGGTGAGCAGAGGACCAGACCCTCAAAATACAAGCACCTATAAGTAAGTTTGTTTTTTAATTGAGGACATGAGCGTGGGAAAGGCTGCTTGGCCCCACACAAGCTACCATCCTTCTCTACGGAAGGAATCCTGCACAAAAAGTCCTAATGGTCTGGCGGCCACTGAAGCAAAAAGGGGCTGAAGAAGCAGGACCCTTCGCGAATCACACCTGAGCTCTATCCCTTCTTTACCAGCACTGAGAAATCCCCACTTGACCCATGCAGCCTCTCTCCTGGGCTAGGAGACAGCAAACGCCTGCCAGCATTTTTTCACCGTCTCCCTGCCAGGTGCTGGCATCTGCTGGCTTCTGCCATTTCACCAGCCCCAGCCCCGGCTTCAACGTTTGTGTCTTTGTTATCTGAGGCTCGAGAAAAACACATCTTTCAGGCAAGAAATTCCCAATGAGCAACTCCTGCATCGCTCCCTTAGCGACCCTGGCCACTTGCACCTCCATCACTGCCTGACGTCCCTCCCACGTCCCTCCAGCTGCTTTCCTTGAAGTGACTCCGACCACCGTACAGAGGCAACAAGTGGCCCGTGGCACCGTACGCGGCTTTCTGTCTGAATGCAGGGAACAGCCCGCGATTTCCCAGCCTGGTCCAGCTAAAACGTCCTTTCTGCAGGTCCAAGCAAAACGGGTGCAGAACAGCGCAGCACTCAGCCCGGTGCTGAGTCCTTTCTGCTGCTCCCTCTGGATGTTAATAAAATGTTTTGCCCTGGGGAAAATAATCCCTATTTCTCATGCCTGCGGCAGGGGCACCGCTGGAGCTGCCGTGCCGGAGCATCGCCTCGCCCCGCGAGCCCCAGCACGGTGAGCGAGCGGAGGCGAAAGCCATATCCATGCAGTCCCTCGGAGCTCTTCACACCGTGTACTTTTTCCTTTCTTCCCTTTCTGGCGGTAAAGGTAATTAAACACTAGAACAATTTACCAAGGGTTGTAGTGGATTATCCATCACTGTCAATTTTTTTTTTTTTTATACCAAGGCTGGATGCTTTTAGAAAAGTTACGCTTTACTTCAAATGAGAAATAAAAGGCTTCAGGGAAGTCCTGAGGTCCAAGCAGATGACTGCACAGTCACTTCTGGTCATTCAATCCCCCGACTTTGTCCTTCCCGTGTTTCTCCATGAGTCACAGCATTCAGCCCTATAGCATCTTATGTCTCCTCCAAATATTTCATCCCCCTCCAGCTCAGTGCAGATGCAGGAAGAGCCCCAGGAGCACGGAGACAAGCGGGCAGGTAGGGCACGGTCCATGCGGCAGCACAAAGGGGGAGATGCTGCAGCAAGGACAAACCTCACACCTCGATGCCCAAACCTCTCCTGGCTCATCTCAGCCGCTGCCCAAGGCTATAATAAAGCAACGTTCAATGAGCAGGTGCGGCAACCGTTTGCATTAGGCTTTAGCCAGGCTGTAATTTGGACTAACAGATTTCTAATTCATTTAACTAAAAGCGATGGCGAACTGCAGGGCGGAGAACCCTGTAAGTGCCACTCCACCAGGCAGAGGCTCGCTCCCAGCACAGCTCCTCCGAGGCCACGTCCCAGGGCGCAGCGCAACCAGAAGCGGAGTTGGGAGCGCCTGCGTCAGCCGTTCTAACCTGTTAATTGGCAATCAATCCTCTGGGCCCGATCCTCTGCCACAGCCGAGCTCGGAGACGCCTGACAGTCCCTAGGATGGCTGCAGGGAGAAGCCCGGCTCCGTCCGTCCTGCCCCCCAGCAGTGCCCTCTGCCAGCCCCCCCGTGCTCGCTCACGGCCCGATGCAGCCGCATGCGGCACAGCTCGGGAACAAAGACGCCCCAGCTCCGCCGTTCAGTCGCCCGGTGCCCCCATTGTTCCCTTCCAGACCAAATCTGAACGCCACACCAGCTCCTCCCTAGGACTCCTTTGCTTTATCGCTCTTTTCCTCATTGCTGCGCCACTCAATTTAAATATTTCTTCTGCAAATCTTAATTAGCGTCCTGTTTGCACCTTCCTTCAGAACATTAATGATGAAAAATAAGGCCGATCTCTGCAGACATCTTCCAGAGTCTTCCCTCCCCTGCATCTGCCATTACCCTGACCTCCTCTGCACCGGGCTGCCTCTCGCCCTCCCGGCTGGAGGACACGTCCTCCCACCACACAGTAAAGCAGCAGCAGTGCAGGGGAAAGGACGTTACAGCCTGCTCTTCCCTGGAGCTGGGACAATGCCAGCCTCCAGCCACTGTCCCCCCATGTCACCCACAGAAACAGCCCAACAAAACGAGGAGTTTCAGCTGTTCCCAGCCAAGCAGGCTTTGCAATAAGCAGTCGTATCTCCTACATGAGGGAAAGGGGACAGAGGGGGAGCACAAAGCCTTCAGGAAGGCTTGGGATTGTGCCTCAGGAGATGCTCTCCAGGGCAGACCTGAACAAGGCTGCTCAGACACCACAAAGCCTGGCAGCAGAAGGAAGTGACAATGCTCCCATGGATGGAAGAACGCGTGCTCTCCTGCGACCATGGTGGATAGCACAAGATGCTGTGAGCTTGAACTACAGCAAGGATCATTCAAGAAGAAACGTAACAGCAAGAAGCGTGACGCACTCAAACATTTGCCCCGGAGAGCAGGGACATCTCTGTCACTGGAGGACACCTGCCCAAAACGCAGAGCAGTGCTGACCTGGATGTTGGGTTCCTCCAACTCTGCTTCCTCTGCTCACAGCCTGAGGGTGGTCTCTGGTCTCCTTGGTGGGCAGGGAGAGGAACAACTGAAGCGGGAAGGCTGAGGGTGACCGCAAGGTGCCGGGGCCGGCCGCACATCGCTGCTGTCCTGGCGGTGTGTCACCAGGAGCACAGCTCGCGGGGCTTCTCCTGACCGCCAGCAGCCTTCTGGCCATCGCCAGGCTGCAGGAAGCGCTACCCTCCTCTGTCCATGAAGTACAGCACATCCCTGCACCAGCTAATCATCCATGGGCAATGAGCGTCCAGCAGGGAAACTGAGGCAGAGCACGACGGTCTCACTCAGGACAGCCCGCACGAAGGGCGGCGAGGAAGACACCAGACCTCAGGCCAGAGAAAATACTCCACAGAGCTCTGGATCCAGCCTCGAGCTCGGAACAACTCGCCCACACTTCTCAACAAGAGACAGCGATGACACAGGACAAACCTGAGAAACCCGCAGCATTCCCCCGTGCACGCTTCAAACCCCCACTCAAGCACCGCTGCACCGAGGCGCTCACCCACATCCGAACTCGAAACGCGTGTTTAATTCCCAGCCCAGCCACGAGGGCACAGCATACGCTTCTGCGCTCTGCTCAGCAGGGATGGCTGGGTGAATTGTGGCCCGAAGAGAACCGTCTTGTGCCATTTTTCCCCTCTTTCCACGGCTCTTGCCACGCTGCTGAGCTCCAGCGATGACGGGGCACTGCCTCCTGCTGCTGCCACGGCCACAGCACCCAGCCCTGCCAGCCTGCCTTGAACCGCGCTCGTGGGAGAGCACCCAAGGGTGCTGCTCCAGGCAATGTCCGGACACACGGTAGGGGCCCCGGTTCACGCTCAGGTTACCAGGACTTATACTGGTGCAGGTGGATGCAGGATCCGGCCCCGGGGGTTTAGCTGGATGGGTTCCTGCAGGATCGCTCCGTCGTGCCCACACGGATCTGTCGCACACAGCCACCCTGCTTGCTATGCTGTACGTACACACACTGGGCATAAATTTAATAGCACATACAGTCCTGCAAAGTATAGCATACGCACAAGAGATGAGAGTTACAGTTGCTGTGGGAACCATAACTTTAAAATCTCTGACTCTTCCGCATTAAAAGGAAGAGTCAGACAAAAAGTCACATTTCCATATAATTTTATTTTTTTTTTAAGCCACGCTGAATTTTGTTTTGCTGTTTCATCCAGGAACAGAAACAAAAAGGAGGAGTGAAGCTGCCAATCAGCCTTTCTGCACCGCTCAGCCATGCAGCGTGATGTTCCCCGAAGTGTTGATTTGAACGGCCTCCCAGGCACCGCCTGTGTGCAAGCACCAAAACGCACAAACCCGGATCACACCGAACATGCCCGCGTACCCCGAGCTGCATATCTTGCTAGGATAACAATTCAAAATGACTCCTAATCCCTTTTTATAATGTAAAAAAGGCATTTATTTTCAGCGCACTGAAAGAGAAGGGCTGTAGGTGATTTTATGAAGCACCTGATTGCTGGCTCTTTCTAACAGCAGAGTGCAGATCGCATAAATTGTGATTTCAACGCGCTAAACGGCTCGCCTAACTCGGCTGACCTGTTAACCCAGAGCTCGCCCTTAGAGAGGGAAGATTTTAAAATGCATTAGGTCTTGTGCGTTGGCGCTCGCGTTCCCCTAACGCGGGCAGGCTGGCTAAGCGCAGAGCCGTGAAAAAGCTTTTGTGTCTCTCGGCTTGAGTTACCGAGCCCCATCCCTCGCCCCGCGGAGACGCGCACGTGTTTCTCACGCTCGGCTCGTTTAGACCCGTTAAGTGAATTGCATTTTAGCCGGATTCCAAAGCGGAGGGGAAAAATCCACTTGAGCTAAGAAGCAATAACCGTGCTTTTAAATCAGAGGCCACCGCATCCAGCACGCTCCTCTTGGCACACGCGAGGCTCCAAGGACCGCTGGAGCTCTCGGCGCGCGACCTGCCTCGGGAGCCCCGGGCTGCAGCTCGCAGCCGAACACGGGGCCAAACGCAAGTCCCTCAAAACCGGCAAGCAGAGCCATCGCCAATACAACGTCCTCCTCTCCGCCGTCGCCGGACGGGTCCAAGCCCTTCCTCTGCGGAAGGCGGCCAAGAAGCTGCTCAGCTCTCACCCGCGGGTGAGGTTCTCCAAGCTTCCCCGTGCCGTGAAGATCTGGAGGCTCTCCAGGCCCGGCCTTTCTGCCTCAGCCTTCGCCTCTTCCCAGCAGCAACCAAGCCGTCCCCTCGCCCCCCAGCCTGAGGACCAGGACCCAGGCGAGGCGCTGAGCACCCGAGCTGCCCTGGAGCAACCCTGCCCTGCGGTCCCACCACACGTGCACCCACAAGGAGCCCTCAGCCAGGGAAAGGGGGAATCGGGATCAACTCGGTCTCAAGGAGGAATACCAAAGAGACTTTTGGCCAGACCCTAACAGCCCTACAGCCCCCGGCTGAGGCTGGCAACCTGCCCCCAAGCAGGAGTAGCCAGTCCCACAGGAGCCCCAGTACGCTCCACAGCTTGCTCCTCGGGTTTCAGGGGCAGCTGGTGCTGCCTAAGGGAACAGCTCACGGGGTTCCTTCAGCCTTCTGCGCCCTGGGCTGGTAACTAAGCTCTGCCCATGCAGGCGTCCCGTCCCCTGGCAGAGCGTCCGGACAACGCGCCGGCCAAGGCACGAGCTCCTTGCTCTTCTGCAGCCAGCACAGCGCTGTTAACACGACGCTTCTACCGCGCCCGAGCTTCAGCCACCGCCCAGCAGAGACCACAAACCCCTCCGCAGCTTCTGCCTGAGCTGGTGCCTTCTCCCCACCCCCCCCCACCCCCCCCCAAAAAAACACACAGTATTTATTTCAGCACCTGATGGAGAAACCAACCCTGCCGGCACCCTGGCCCAAACAGGCAGAGTAGCGCTGGCGTTAGGCACAACAGAAGGTCTGTAGCAGTGGTGCAGCGAAGGAAGGATGTGGGTAAACTCGCTAATTTAAAAAAAAAAAAAAAAAAAAAAAAAAATNAAAGAAAAATTGAACTCAGAGAAGCCACGCATCTTTTAGCAGCCTTAGCACCAAATTTCAAACTCCCTGCGTGGCCACATGCAGACCTTAGCACCTCTGCCACCTGGCGCTCCCGCGAGCCGCGCCGCAGCCACCACCTGCCTTTGGGTGGCAGCGAGGGCACGAGCGCGTCCCCGGCGCACGTGGCTCGGCACCGCGGCATCAGCCGGGGCCTCCAGGAGCCGCCGTGGGACCCCCAAAACTACGGCCCCCAGGGCGAGCCTGGAGGCACCTCTGCTGCTCACCCCCCAGACAAGGGCTCGAACACTAAGGCCAGCCCTTAAATTGCTCAGATTATTACAGTATCTCCTAGCAGAGGATTTGCTAACAAACAACAAAATATAATTAAAAGTAAAGAACACTTGTCAGATAACTGAGTAGCATGTACTGCTGTTGCAAACAGTACCTTTTTTGTTTTTTGTTAATTATTGTGTTTATCCACTTCCTCACTAATTTACAAAAAACGCAGTTAATTCTCGGTGGATCTCACAACCATTAGTGCGAATTAATGCTGTTCCCACTGTATATTCTGCATAGATTAAAAAAAAATTAATCTAATAAGAGATGCACATCTCCGGATGAGGGAACATTAACACAACTCACATTGTGCCTCCAGCTTCCAAGTGCTCGTGAGTGACACATTACAACATCTTTCTGCTCAATTAGCCAGCGAGCTTCTTGGGGCTGCCACCTCTTGGACACTTGTCCAGAAACAGTGGCAAAGCAAGGAGAAAAATGCAGTGTAGCGTTAAGGAGCAGGGAATCACAGCAGAGACACTCTTAGGACCAGGGCTATTTGCATCCCGAGAAATCCATTAGTGAGATAGATGCTTTTGAAAAGATGTGCAAGGACAAATGGGGACAGGGAGCTGGGCCATGCCCTCGCGCCTGGTGCCCCAGCTCTTCTTGGGGCGCCCCGATGCCTCCAGGTTTCCGTTGCGTTGATGTGTGCTGCCACTTTTCCCCATACAAAGGACGGAGCAAATACTCGTGAGAGGACTGAAAAGGATTCTAAGGTTTATTTACAGACATTTCAAAGCAATTTATGGAGCTAGGAGCTGATGGGAAGGTGCTTTTGTGCACGCACGAAAGGAGGGAAAGAGCTCTCTTTGTTGGTGGTGGGTTTTTTAAAGGTTTATTACTGAGCCAATAGCTGGCAGCTGCTTTGGGAACGACCCAGCCTATTGTGTAAATATGGTTAGGCGGGTTTTTTTTTAGTGCAAATATTTCAGCATAACGAGCATCTTTCTGAAAAGCAGCAGCACGAAGCACGGCTCCGCTCTTAGCATCGCCGCTGCTTTGCAGGGGGAGCAGTAAGAGGGACAACGTCCCGCGCATGGGCACGCACAGCGTTCGGTGTCCGCTCCGTAGGGCTCAGAGCCTCGTTAAGAGCGCAGCACTTAAACACACGCTTAATGCCCATCAACTCTGCGCGCACAGTTTATCAGCTGTTTCAAGGCTTTTCTATCATTCGGCCCAGGAAAGCAGAGTTGCCGTTATCTAATCCTCAGGGAGAGGTCTCCAAACTGCCTTCGGGAAGGAAAAGCCCCTGGGGACAGGAGCCCCGCTGCCGGAGCCCCCCACACGTGTTGCTCACACACCCGCGGGTGCGCGGACGCCTCCGCTCCGCAGCACGGGACCACGCCGCTCGCCCAGAGCTCCTGCCCTACGGATTGAACGTGGAAAATATAAAAAGACCGGACTGAAGCAGCGTTATTTTGTTTGCCTGTTTTCCAGCGTGCTTTGAAGGGATCCAGGCCCGCGATCTCGCTGCCTGGGGCGGGATGGGAAAAGCCAAGCTTGGTTCTGCAAGGGGCCCCCTGCACCCCTGGGTGCCGCGAGAGCCGCTCCAGCGAGCTCTGCACACCCAGGGGAGCCAGCCTCCATCCCAAAGCACTGCTTGTTCGAGCCACCTGCAACGCAAGTCCCTCTTTTTTCTTTACAGATACAGGACATCAAAGACAACGGGAGCAGAACAAAGGCAGAGGCAGAAACCACAGCTCCTGTGCACATCGTCCCCCTGTTCCTACATACACCATCCCCTGCGGGATGTCACAGGAGTAAGATGCTGGACAGGCAGCACGATGCTCGCGTTTGCAAAAGGGTACGTGCCTGTTCTGAGGGCTATCAGCGATTTGGGGCAGCCTGGTCCAGGCCTCCTCAACAGATCTGGATTTAAAGCACCACAATTTGAAAACCCGTCACTATATCTGAGCCCACCAGCAAGCAAACCCACACTTGTGCTACAATTTTACTTGGCAGAAGGGACCTGAAGGGCCCCCCCTCAGGGACACCCCAGCCCAGCCCCTCCGGAGCTGTGTCCCTGCTTGGTGCCATCTGAAGGGACGCTCGCAGGGGCTGCTGCCAGGACAAGTTCTCACTCGTGCTCCCACAAAGCGCAAAGCAGTCCTTGCCCCCAGCTCTAATTACAGCCACGTCTTCACAAAGAGGAGATGCCTTTAATTAAGAGCAGCTGGGCTTCAACATGCCCAGCACTGCCTGGGCACAGGCAGGAGCACAGGGGGGAAGAGGAGCGGCAGCACCGCTCAGGGACGCAGCCACGGCCCCTCTCTGCCCTGTGCTTCCAGCAGAGCACACGTCTGCTGCAGCTCTGCCCCCACCGTGTCCCAAACCTGGGGACAGGGCAGCAGCAGCACCCGCCTCCCATAGTAATATGGGAGTACAGAAGGGCTCTGCCCAAAACTGCATACCCCAACCCGCAGGAACCCCTCCTGCAAGGCCCAGCACAGGATAGGCCCCAGAAAGCCCCCAGTGCCAGCAGCCACAACATGGAGAGCTCCACGGCCACAGCCATTTGTCCTGGTGCCCTGCAGAGCCCTGCACAGCTGCCCGTGCCCCACGGAGAAGGGTTTTTATGGGACGCCCCAGGTTCTTGCAGGCAGGATGGGTGCCTGCCCCTGCAGGATGGATTACCTGCTGCAACCCCTTCCACAGCTGCTCGTCCCCCAGATCCGAGCCCACCCCATGCGGCCACCTCCTCCCATTGCTGCTGCTGGGGGGCAGCTCAGCAAAGCCGGGGCGAGCCCTGGAGCAGGGCAAGCAGCAGGGCCGTAAAAGAGGCTTTATTCCAGGCACGCAAAGCACTGCCCCAGCTGGCAACAGTGCTGAGCATCCTCAGGAGGCGAGGCATGTCCCCCAGCCCTGGGGATCCCCACGCTCCCAGCCAGACCTCCCGCCCATGGAAAGCAGCAAGCAGCGCACCGATGCCGCACGCATGCCGAGACAACCTGCCAAGCTCCACGGCACGCGCTTGGAGAGACGGAAACAATTTGGGACTCGCGTTCCCCAGCCTTGCTACAAGCAGAGGGCTTGGCGGGCATCTGAGCAGCCTGCCCGCATGCGTGGAGAAGCAAGGGCTCCTTCCCGGCTGCAGGGAGGAGGCGAGGGCACCGTGACCGCAGCCGGCTCGCCACAGCCAGCCTCCCCTCTCCGCAGCGGCCAAGAAAGCGCCCATTTGGACATGGGAAAGGATTCATTTCAATTAAACTTGCCCGGCGCTCCAAACGAAACCAATTAATTCTCCCCATCTGAAAGCTGATTAGCTGGGATATCTGGGTAAATGGATAATAACAGGCTAATAACCCCCTCCCATCCCCGCGCACATCCCGATGCTGCCATGCAGTCCTTGACATGATGTCACCAGCGTAATTGCAGCATCTGTGAATAATCTTGGTGCGAATTAAGCCACCGACGGCAGGCGGCAGGAGGCGAGGAAGGACTCTGGGGCCAGCCCAAGCCTAGTTACCCCAGCCCAGCCCTCTGCCCACCCCAGCATCGATGGAGCGGAGCTGCAGTGCTGGTGCCATCGGACGGGGAGCCCAGCTGATGAGCTGTAACTCATTAACACAAAGGAAAGTAGTTGCTTCTGGTCATGGTCCCCACTCTTAGCACAGGGCTTCAAACAGAGCCCTGTGCAAGGAAATCTGTCCCCCCTGCCCCCAAAATCCCCTGCATCACCCCCAGAAAGGCTCTCCAGGGCTGCCCGGCCAAGGATGCTCAGCACGGGAGCTCTCAGCTCTCCGTCACCGCTGCAGCACTCTCCCCACGGCTGTTATTAGCCAGCATGTAACTGCACAGGTGAACTCATTTCCTCCTCCTGCCCCCTCAAGCTCCCCGCTCCAACGCCATCTCAGGGGCAGTGGAGATGAGAGCGGTGTCCAAAGGCATGCGGCAAGGTACGGGGCTGTCCCGGGACACGGCGCTGCCAGCAGTTTTCCAGCTCCGCTCTCTTTTCGTGGGTTGGATAGCGTTAGTCAGTTAAAGCCACTTTCCAGTAGGGGATTTTTGGTTAAGAGCAATCTCTGAGCCAAACCGCGCACAGAGGAAAACAAAGATCTCCATCCCGCTGCCATTTTCTAATCAAATTTCCTTTTACTAATCTGACAGGCCTGTTTTGAAAATCTAAATTTAAAGCTAAAATAACGTTAGATTCCACAGCTAAATGGGCATCAAGATGAAATATTTCAATTGAGCTAATAAAGCGCTTCTACCTACACCTTCCAGCGCACAAAGCACCTCCTGATTCCGTATCCGCTGCTCTTTGTGCAGGCGGTGGGCATCGAGCTTTGCTCTGCTTCCACCCCCAACACTCGCACACCAGCAGCTCCTACACAACCGGCTCCTGCACCATCCCAGCGGGTCCCTCGTGCCACCCTTCCCGCCAGCTCCCACCGCGCTGGGGACGTCCCCGAGCCAGGTCCCCTGCTGCTAGGTGAAAGCAGAGGAGGAAACTTGAAGGGCACTGAAAGGAGAGACGTTAGTGACAAGTTACGCACCGTGTAGCAAAGCCCTTCTGATGAGCAGCCTCCGAGACAAACAAATCCTTGCCAGGGGTCACGACTTGGAAAAAGCCACCTTAATCTTCAATTTCATGTCGTGCGGAGAAAATGGGATTTGCCTGCACAGGCAAGCCACGGGTACCCACGGGGATGGGAGGAGCAGCCCTGAACTCACAAGCGCGCATCTCATCTAAACTAAGCCAAGCCTGGGCAGTGCTCCCGTCCTCGGAGGAGGCCTGGCCTCCCGCAGAAGAAAGAGCCTTGCCCGAGGGGAGAGCGTGCCCGGGAGATGTGAGCGCAGCCGCACGTTCCCGGGATGCTCGCCTGTGCGGCAAGGTAAAGGAGAGGAGAGCCAGCCCCTTGGTGGAGAGCAGCACCTAGCCCAGAGGCAGGGCAGGCTTGCACGGGGCTCCTCTGGCTTTCTGACCCTCCACTGGCTCCAAACAAGAACAAACTCTCAGTACCAAAGCACTCAGCTGATATCCCCAGCATCCAACCTCCTTTCTGGCTTTTATCTCAAAACTTTAACTTCCCATGGGAGGCAGGAAGCCAGAAAAAAAAAGAATAAAGTCCCTAGTATTTCATATAGATGAAGGGCTAGAAACTTGGTTCACCATCTGGTCCTTGCCTGCATGGTCCCTGGGCAAGGTCTGGACCAAGGGAGCCCAGGACACCCAGTCCGTGCACAAAACACAGAGGTGGAGGCAGTTTTCCAGCACAGGGCAGCTGCTCTGCTCTTTGCCGGCTGCAATCCTGGCCCAAAAGCAAGGGGCTGAGGCTCACACGGGTCTCCCGGATGCCGGTTGCCAAGAGCCCTGCTTGTGGCCGAGGAGACGTGGTCCTCCTCCAGCCTCCCCTGCGGCTCAGCCCCACGCTCCGCTCCGGCGGGGACTTCCCAGAGCCGGGGTGACACCGCAGGGCCAACCTGCACAGCCACCGCGTGGGCCAGGAGGAGGAGATGCTGC
The DNA here is from genome assembly GCA_013399115.1 of Anseranas semipalmata. NCBI lineage: Eukaryota > Metazoa > Chordata > Aves > Anseriformes > Anseranatidae > Anseranas > Anseranas semipalmata. The sequence continues at coordinate 1,630,593 of VXAA01001508.1, read as the reverse complement.
TCCCCCCGAGGCGGACAAATGGTTTCCATCGAGGCTTTTCAAAACCAGCTCTCCCCTCCCCGCAGCCTCAGCAAAGGCATGGGACAGGCTCCAGCCCACACATGCGACCTCAGGAGCCCAAATGAGGCCAAAGTCGCTACGTGCAAGAAAACAAAGAAACAAACAAGGCCGAGGTGGGCTCTGCTCCCTCTCCTGCAGCCCTGGTTCAAGCAGAGCCCTCTGGAGCAGGGGCAGAGCTACCCACATGCTGTTACAAGCCCTAAAGCTGCTTCTTCCTATTGCCCTGACGCAAAACGTATTCATCATTTTAACATTCCCAGCATCACCTTAGGGCTCCCTTTCCAAAGGACACGAGATAAAAATCTATGAGACGGCCAAGCAATTGCAGCTGGCAATTTAATGTAATAGCCCCAGATAGCAGGAGGAGAGGCAGAGCCCGTCCCACGAGTGCCGGTGAGTCAAGCTACAGACAGCGCTGCCGGCCCCGTTAATGCCCCCCGTGGAACAGGGCCAGGTTGCAGAGGGGGTTTTACACGCAAGGAAAGGAGAAGCACAAGGAGAGGGGGCCGGGGGGGCCAGCAGCACGTGGGGCTGCTCTGGACGCTTTTGCAACAAGACCTGCAGCCCGGAGCCGCAGCATCGCTTGTTCACCACGGATGAGTCTTGCCAGGACGGGATATCAGAGTTTAGGGGACCTGAGGACAACTTCCCATGGCTTCTCATTCCCACGGCCACCTCCCCTTGCTTTCCACCTCCTCACACACCCCGGTGGTGCTCGGCACAACAAAGCTCGAAGGATCCTCCCTGCCCCATCCACGCCTCCGCAATGCCCAGCTGCAGAGCACGGCCCTGTGCCACCAAGCAGCTTCCACCCTCGCACCGGAGGGGACATGTGGCACTGGGAGGGACTGGGGGACCCCGCAACGCTTCCAAGCTGCAGACGTGCAGGGAGACGAACAGCACGATAAGCAGCAGGGTAAGATGGCCAAGAAACACATCGGGCTTCAGCTCTCCGCTCTTTCCCTCGGTGACCACCTCGCCGTGCCGGGCACGCTTGGCGTGTGTCCCCGGGGAGAGGTGACCCAGCTGCCCCGACAGCGAGGTGCAGCAGCTCTCCCCCCCTTCCATTTTTACACCCTCCACCACCCGTGTCCAGCTCGGGGCAGCAGGGGCCAAAAGAGCCCCACCTCCTGGCTAGGGCTGCCACGGCTATATCTGGCCAAAAGTCATTAAATCCTTGCACCCCGGCGGCCTTTTGGCAACTTGGCGATAGCACGGCCCCTGTGTCGTGGGAGCGGGACAAGGACAAGGACAAATCCACTGCGGTCTGTGGGGAGCGCTGGGGGTCTGCACGTCTGCTCGCTGCGGCAAGCAAAGTACTTGAAGCTAAATCCTTGGAGCAAAACGTTTACAGGGAAAGGATTTCAATCAATCACTTCAAACCACCTGCTTATTTAAATCAGACCAAACTTTGTAAAATTTGTTTGAAATATGAGGCTTTCGCAAAGTCGGGCTGAAGTCAGCGTGATTTGTCACCGCGGGAGGCTGCTCCTCCTCGGGCAGCCGCGGTCCGAGCCCAAATCTGCTTCAGACAGCGCAGGCGGGAGCAGCTGCCCGGGGGGACGGGGAAGCCTTGCAGAACAGGACAGAGAAACATCCATCACAGGTGACAAAGGCTTATTGATCCTGCCCAGGGCACAGAGATGGATTTAATGACCTCTCCAAGTCCTTTCCACTCCTGAGATCCTATGGAAAAGTATTCCTCATCCAGCAAAACCCTCAGGAGAGCCATTACTCACTGGAGTATCCCAATGGATATCAATGCCATCGATGGGTTAAGCATATGTAAGGCTGAGGTATTGAAAAAACAACTCCCCCACCCCCCAAAAAAAAAAATCCAACCCTTCAGTCACAAAACAGCACACCTTCCAAAGCAAAACCACGTCAGCATTAACCTGAAAAACTTAAGAAAATGACTTTGAGCTGTCACTTGCGAGACGACGTTGAGCCTTCTGCTCAGGCAGCCCGGGGTGCGCGGGTGAAATTTCCGTTTGCAGCCAGTCCCACCGGCTTCCAAACCGGGAGAGCGAGGGCAGCTTTCCAGGGCGGGTCAGTGCAGCGAGAGACATCAACGGGTGCAAACGGAGCACGAGTCATTTGCTTATCCACTGCGTGTTTGAAGTTTTCACTATTTGCACTGTCAGGATGTTTTCCAGCACAGATAATCGTTTAAGGCTGAAACTCCTCAGAACAAAAACATACAATTAGCAATTCCCCTACCAATTAGGAAAGGAAGAAAAAAGCCCAAGACACGATTTAAGTCTATATACGATGGAAGCAGCCCACAGCACCAGCCACGATGCTGAACAAGGACAGCGCGTGCATCGGGGAAGCATATGGTGGGCACGCTGGGTGCTGGCCGTCAGCAATTTTTAGGGCCTGGCGCATCATCCGCCAGGTCTCCAGCTGCCCTTGCTTGAGAGGGGACAAGGCAACAAGGACATTTTTCTCCACTGTCAAACAAGATACAACACTAGCGGGGCTGGACCCTGATGTGGTACAGCTGCCTTCGAGGCTACCCGGGTTACGCATCCAGGGCTTGCCCCACCCTGGAAGAGAAAACCATTGCCCTCCCCGCTGCGCTGGCCCAGCGAGCAGCAGCTTTCCAGGCAGCTTGCAGGAGCAGCATCGCCCACCCCAGGACCCCGGAGCCCATCCCCACCCCTTCCCCAGAGCCTCACGCCTTGGTCACGATGCTGGCAAGCGATTTTGCTGGCGAGAAAGCCACCGAGACACACGTGGGCTTGCAGCGGCGGGGCAGCCAGCCCACGTTTCCACACTCTCAACCTCCCTTTTTAAAGGTGACAGACAGCAGCGAGCCGGGAGGCAGCACCAGCCGGGGCTGCGCTGCAGCGGGTGCCCCCGGCGCTCAGAGAGGGGTTGCTATTTATACGGCCAGAACAAACCTTAGCTCTTAGCCCACGCTCCGATCGGCCGCCGCACGGCGTTAAGAAGCCATTAACGCTTTTCCCCAGCTGCAGACGCGGCCTTGGTGCACCACGGGGCCGGGCAGCGAGGGAGGGCTTGCTGCCGAAGCCTCGGCCAAGGTGTGCCGGCATGGGGACGGACACTTTCAGACGGAGACGTCTGTCCCCTCCAGCATGCCCCGCAGAGAAGGGCTGAAAGCCCCCACTCGGAGAGCATCCGTTCCCACAGAGCCCTGCCCACGGTGAGCTCTCATTTTATCCCAATGTCACCATGATCCCCAAGGCAAGAGTCACACTCAGGAACCCCCGTTCCTCTCTAGGGACTGCCCCTTCCCGGGCCTCTCTCTTCTCTGGTCTTGTTTCTCCCCATATGAAACAAGGATGCTCCCGATCTTGGCAAACGCTTTGGGAAGAGGCTGAAGGACACACGAAGAGCTACTGAGGAATGACTCAGTACCGCTTATCGCATGAGACCCCAGTGCTGCTGCCTGTCACCCAAAGGCTGTGCAAAGGTGGGAGGGACGGTGCAGGATTTCCCCATGTTTCCAGATTCCCTCCCTCTTCTCAGATCTCCTGTCACCCTAGCGGAGGAGGAGGTTAGACCTCAGGCTTGCTCCAGCAAAACCACACAAGTGACTGACTGCTCCGCCAAGGGCGTAGGAAGCCACAACCAGACCTCAGCTCCAGAAGAAGAAACCCCTGCCCCAGCCCCTCACGATGGGGAAGGGAACCTGGAAATATGGGAAAATCCTGGCACAGTCAGAAAACCACAAAGTCAAAGCTTCACAGCTTTCAGACTGAGCTGAACACAGAATAAGCTGCACCCAGGCTCCGTGCTGCAACCCCATGCCTGCAAAAGTGAGTAACATTTGGCTGGCAGAGAAGCCAAGCTGCGTGCCTGCCACCTCTCTGCTCCTCCCTGAGCTTCCAGTCCCAATAAAAGCCTTGTGCCACAGCTATAGGGACGCAACACAGCTATAGGAAGCCTATAGGGGACAGCAACGGCACTGAGACACCCACCTCACAAGGTCCAAAAGGTGAAGGTTGCACCAGCCCAGCAGCAACCTCTGTCCCCCAGGAGCCAGCCGAGTCCCAGGGGAGCTGCAGCTCCAGCCCAGAGAGGTCACCTCGCAAAAGGGGAGCGGGACCACCCCAAAAACACGGGGCTGTCGCCCTCCGGGGGAGGACTGGCTCTCTGAAGGTGCACGGCTCGTCTACCCCTCTCCGTACTTCCAGCACTGACTCCATTGCGCTTCCAAATTCCAGCTGCCTAAGCGATTTTTGCAGATATTTCCTCTTTCTTTGCAATCATTTGGCTAATAAGATGAGCAGGTTGGGCTCATTTATTTTGGACACTGTTCGTGGGTCATTAGCAGAAAGGCTAATCATTGCATTGGCAGAAAACATCATTTCTGCTTCAGAGCTGGCTGTATCGTACGGGGAGGGGGAGAGAGAGCAGGAGCCTGACAGAGCCTTAAGAGAGAAGAAGTTGGGTGCCTCTGGAAGTGGAATTTTCCTCTGCTGTTTCCCAAGGTATCCACTGTGAGGATGAAGCAGGCAGGCAACAGCGCCCGAGGCTGCTTTGCAGAGCTTGCGCTCCCTCCCATGCACGTGCCACCTCCGATCGCCCAGCGATGCTCAGGGCCCCCAGGGAAGGGTCTCCTTCCCCCCCCAAAGGAAAGCCAGGCAGGGAGCCCAGAGCCTCAAAGCACAAGGCGCTTTCTGGGATGCTTTGGGGTGAGAAGAGGCTGAGGCACATCGGGTACGATGGTTGTGCTCCATTCGTAGCACCTGAGCACCAAAAGCCACCTATAGGGGATTGTTGAAGCTGTTTGAAGAACAATTTGGGTTTGGTGCTGAAGGCTAGGCTGCTGTGGGGATGCTGAACCTCTGGGCATTAGAACAGCTGAAGCCTGAATTTCTAGTACAGGCTGCAAAACTGAGCCCACACCATTTCCCTCAAGGGATGGGAAAGCAGAGGCAAAAGACGAAGCCCCGCGGCACAGCCACGCCGAGACACAGTGGCACTGCCCGGCAGAGCTGCCCCCGGGCTCCAGCACAGCACAGCCGCCTCTCACCAGGGCCCCAAGAAAAGCCCCCCAGGAGGACCCCCTGTGCCCCGTTAACGTGGGGACGCAGAGCTGCTCCCACCGCGTGTCACAGCTGCTGCCTTCACCGACTGACCCAGCGAGCATGGGACCGACACTGGGGAGACTCAGGTCGTCCCCTCCCTGCTGCCAGCACCCTCCTGCTCCCCTCCTCGGGCTGCAGCCGGCCCCAGGCATCCCAGTGATGCTGTCACCTTGGCTGCTCTCAGCAGCATCCTCAGGGAAAGCACAGGCTGGGCATCCCGCATCCCTGCTGCCATCAGCCAGCCACGAGCGCCGCAGCTGAGGACCCAAAGGCACTTGCCAAGGAAGCATTGCAAAGCCATTAAGGGGGAGGCAGCCAGGGCAGCAAAGGCTGGGAGGATGCCCCAAATTTGCCCCCTCCTCTCCCTGGGGGGCTCCGAGGGTCTCCTTGGTGTCCCTGTGCTCTCTGGGCAAAGCCCCACCAGCACCAGCCTCTCACTGGAGGCGCTGGGGGGGCTCTGCAGGGCTTTTTTACCAGAGAAAGAGAAGAAGATTTGGGAGCTAATTTAGAGCTTGTATTTCCTAAGCCCTTTCAGACACTGAGGCTATTGGCAGGCAGCGTTACAGCCCCTGCCAGTCTCAGCAGCTATACAACGTCCTTTCATTGGCAAGGGCAGTGGCGGGGAAAAAATAACACAGAAAAACAAGGGACATGTGATGGTGAGCTTGGCTGAGGGCTCCCTCCCCCTCGCGGACCTGCATGCCAAGGAGGAAGAGCATAAAGAAGCAAAAAGTGGCCGTTTAAAAAGGAAAGAAAAAAACAAAACAAAAAAAAGAAACCCACACCGCTTGTTTTGCTAAGGGAAACATGGCCAACACGAGGGGACGGAGCTGTGATAACAGGTGATCGGAGGTGTCCCCCAGCCGTCACATCACTTGGTGGCCAGGGCAAAGCCCTCGCCCTCCCTGCGCGCTCTGCGAGGACCTGTCCTGGTCAAGGACACCTGCACAAGGTGGCTGGCACAGAGGCTGCGAGCCTCCGAGCCTCCCCTGTGCCACGGGTTGCAATTGCACTTGCAAAACCCTCCGCAGCCGGAGCACCGCGGCTGGGAGCCGCGGCCCCCCAGGGAAGGAGATGAGCCTGATGTTTAATTGTTCTTTACCTGGGAACAAAAAGATGGAAGCCAAACGGGAGAGCGAGGGGACTAGCCCAGCCACCCAGCCCTGGAACAGCCAGAGCTCACACGCACACCCATCCCGGTCCGGGTAAAAGCTCTGCCCCCAGCTGCAGGGCTGCAGCGGAGCGGGCGATGGGAAAGCATCGCAGCATGGAAATGGAGCATGGCCAGACATCGCGTGCCAGCAGGGACACCCAGATGGCAGGCAAGGCACGCACCTTCAGGTGCTGCAGCTGCCGTAGGTCAGTGTTTTACCCAAACCCACCTCAGCTTCTGCACAGCCGTGAACTCATCCTCAGGGTGCCCGGGGAAAAGCCATGCTGGCAGGGTGCGGGGTGCTTGGGGCTGGAAGGAAAGGGCACGAGGGCTGGGGGGAGGCACACGGGGACCGGGGCGCCCAAATCCAAAGCAGTCTGTATCCTGTGGTAGGAGCAGCTGGGTCAAAAGAAAATCTGTCCAGGTCTGACCCTCTAACTCACACCAGCCTCAGCTGTCCCTGCACACGGGTGGGGATGCTCGTGCAAACCCACACGTCCCTTAGAGGTAGCAGAGGAAACACGAGCCAGAAATCAGCCCAACAGATGTCCCCCATTCCAAGGAGCAAAGGGTTGAGGTGGGAGAAGGATCAGGTCACTTCATTTTTAACTTTTGCAAGGTTACTCCGTAATTCCCAGGACTAAGCAGCAGCTACTGCAACAACTTGGATGACTCCTCCTCCCCTTAGCCCCCAGACAACTGGAGGACAAGCAGTGAGGGCGGCAGTTCAAGCACACAGCGAGAGAGAGGAGCGTTGCCGACGGCTCCATGCTACAGCTATTGCTCAAGCATTAACTCCAGCACCAGCCCTGAGCACCCCAGGTGGGTCTGTAACAGGGTGGCCTGAATCTAGCACCGAGGATGGCTCGAGATTGTGTCTGCGCGTCAAGGCGGCCATCAGAGAGGGAGCTAAGATCCGTCAGCCCGAACCCAGCGGCTGCCCAGGACAACAGATTCACGACATTTGGCGCAGAACGAGGCCAGTGGAAGCTGGCTGTGTCACCCCAGGCTCGGGGAGCTGCAGGCAGCGACAGCAGCGGCCTCTCCTTGTAGGAACAAGGTGCACAAAAAAAGCTTTCACTTGCAGCTTACAGTCTTCCCCCAACCAGGGAGGGCACGGCCATATCCGCATCTCTTCCTTAAACTTGACCTAAGGGCACAAACCTTCCTTGCAAACCCATCCTCAGCCAGGAAGGAGAGGCAGCTCGCAGCTCATTAGCAAGATGCTGCAAAGCACACGGAGTCTTTGGCACTAATTCAAGTAATAGGTCGATGTATGTGTAACTTTTGTCTCACTTCTGTTTGTTTCTATAAGCCTTGTAGCAATTGTGCCCTTTGTTTGCTATTCCTAAGCCAGACTTCTCTTTACCTAACCCCTCCCCGCAGGTGACCGGCAGCCCAACCGCTCCAGCGGCTCAGAAACCTCAAAACCCAGCACCCCGCTCACAGCATCCCGGTGTTTTCCCCTGCAATCTCCCAAGAGCAGGAGGCTGCAGGCAGCCCAGTCACCACTTCTCACAGCCCAGCATTTGCCTGGATGCAGCGAGGGAGTCACGGATGTGCTCGAACCCCCAGGGTCCCAAGAGGGTATGGGAGGGAGCCTCCAAACAGCCGCACGCTCCTCCTTGCACCCCGAGCAGGGCGCTGGGAGAGCTGCCCTGCCCTGGCCGCCCCCAGGTCCCAGCCGTTCTGCCCCCGCCAGCACCCAGCTCTGCCCCCCGCAGCCTCACCCCAGCATCCCAGCAGGTCGTCAGGTCCAAATCATTCATTTCTGTGGTTGAGTCTGACACAGATGGCGTTGACATGAATAATGACGGATCTGCAGGAGAGGCCAAGCAAAACCTGCAGCTTAATCACACCGAGAGGCTCCTTGGGGCAGTGGCATAAGACCAGAGCTTTGCATCCAGTCACCCCCATTGCAATCCCTCGCTGCTAACAGCTGCCGTGCAATTGCAGCTCGGGCCCTGCAGACGGGGCTGCCCCTGCCTGATCAAGCCTGTACCCCACCAGCTAGTGAACCCTAACACCTCCGGTCCCCGCGTGGCTGTGCTTTGTGCTCAGCAAGGACCAGCAGGACGAGCTGGGGCTGCCACCCGCGCCCTCCCCAGGCACCGTGACACCGCACCCAGCCGTGAGCACATGCCCGCACAGGGCACAGCCAGGCCGAGCTGCTCCCTTCAAAAATCATTATTTTCCTGCGGTTTTAGATAATTGGATTTTTTTTTAAATAAGCACCATTAGTTTCTTTTCTTTGCTGCACGCCACGGAGGCCTCGTGGAGGCTAAAAGAGAGCTCGCTCCCCTTGTCCAGGGGGGCGAGGGAGGAGGTGGAGTGGGAGCAGCGACAGGTAAAAATAACCACGCTTGGCCTGATGCTGCTCCCAATTAAGCCGGTGGGAATTTTGCCCAATTTCCTACAGCAGCAAGATCCAGACACAGTTTTTTTTTTTTTCCTCAAAGAAGTTCTCAGCTGTATTAGCAGCCCTGCAACAATCAGAAAAATCACCTATGTATGAGCTTCTTCCTCTGTGTCACATCAGCAGGTATTGGAGCATCCCCTCAAAATGGGAAGGAGCAGATAACTCAGGTTTGGGTCTGTTTCTAGCCAGTTCCTGATTCCCAAGTGATGCAGGGGCTGATAGACATTCAGAGTCACTGTTTTCACGCATGGTGGTGCCTGTGTCTGGTTTAGCCATAGTTACTTAAAAGGAAAAAAAAAAAAAGCTTGGCAAGATTTTCAACAAATGGTTTATCTGCTTAGACAGTTTCACATCAGCTGAAACGAAAGCGTAAGTGCTTTTGGGGAGGATATGGAAAGTGCTGAAGAGTAGAAACATTTCATTCTGACACTTTCCTGAACAAAAAGCATTCTGCCTTTCCACGTTACAATACTGCCTTGTGAAACTCAGTCCAATTCATTTTCAAATGAAAAAAAAAAAGCCCCAAATGAAAGCAACATCGTATTTCTGGGGACAAACAAGATATTCCATTTCATCCTGTCATTAAAACTTATTCCAGACTTCACGGTTTGCCAACAAAATGCGAGTTCAGTCTTTTGCAGTGCTGTAATACAAAAATCTTTCCCAAACATCTTAAAGCTCTTCTCCATCAGGTTTATCACAGTTCACCTTCACGTGAGCCAACTCCCGATACTGATAACATTTAACTGATAATAAGCGTTTCTAACAGGCACCGCAGGGGCATTCAGACAAGAATAACCACCAAGAGAAGGCAGATCTGCAAATAACAGCAGGCTCGAAGGAATAAGTGAGACGTCGTGCTTCTTGTCTGAGGACTGCTCCGGCCGGGAGGGCAGCGGGGGGACAGCATGTGACACCAGCACCGTGTCCCCATCCCAGCCACAGCCCTCACCTCCCAGAAGGGAGCGCTGGGAAACAGCAGGCTTCCACCCCAGTTCTCCTGGATTCTTGTTATTTTAACGCCGCACGTCGAAGGCGCAGTGCAGCCCGCATGGTGGGGATCCAGGCACCGCTCCCTCCCCATCATCTTCCCATCCCTGGCTCCTTCCTCCCCTGCCCAGCACAACGCTCTGCGGGTCACGCTCGCCTGGGCGCGCTCGTTTTGAGGCTCGTTACAGCATCCCGACAGTTCCGAGGCTGGCAGCTTAAAGTGCTTAGATCCAGGCTGGTAGCTGCAGAGCATTGCTGCCTTTACCCGGTGTTTCAAGGCACCTATCAAAGGCTCGGCACTTTACACTCAGACACGACAGAAAATCAGCAGGGGGCTCCCGCACGGAGCTGCTCTCTCCAGGAGCCCAGCGAGACCCGCTGCAGCGGGGGCGAGGACAACGGACCCGTGCAGGATGGGGATGCTCCTTCCTCTCCCCCAGCTCTGCAAGCCGAAGCCAAGCCAGAGCTAACCCACCAAAGCTTGGCTCTTCCATCTGCTCGCCCCTGCTGAGAGAAAGAGCACTGAGAAAAGGTCCAGGCTCCGCGACGCACGCGATGCCATCGATGCACAAGTATTTCTCCCGGACAGATGGCGGGAAGGGAAAGAGAGAGGAGGAGGAGGAAGAAAGGGAACAAGTTTGCGATAAGAATCTGAAATCTGCAAACTCCCTGCACAGCCCAGCGCGCCCCTCCATGGAAATACACTTGTTGACGTCGGCAGCGCGGAGGTGCACACAGGGCGAGGGCAGACGTGCAGAGCCTTGCTTGCTGCCCACGTTTCGAGCCATGAGCTAACCCTACTCTCGATGCTCCTTCACCCTCTTTCCAAAACCTTCCCCTATGCTTTTCCTCCATCTCCTTGTCACTTCAGCATCGCCCTTCTAGCTCGAGCATCCCCTTACTATACAGGCTACCTTTCCAACAGGAGCTCTCGCTTTTCCCCCCCTCCAACCATTCTCCTTTTTCAGCACGTTGAGGTTGGGAAATTTCTAAGGCAGCAGATACATCCCACGCGTTTGATGCCATCTGCAAAAAGCAAGCCCCTCCCAAGCGCTTCCCATGGCTGCTTTTCCCCAAGCACTGACTTAGTTTGCCCTGGGGATGACATGAGAAAGTTAGTTTGCTGCTCAGTTTGGATGAACTAAGTATTTATTCATCCTCACTTTATCAGAGATGCAAATCAAGCACTCCAGTTACATATTTTAACACAGTGGGGGGGATCTGCTAGATAGAAAGCCATAAAGTGTCTAATGCATTCACAGTAACTAAGGTAGAAAACAGAGATTAGTGAAAAATTAACATAACAGGTGCTTTTGTCACAGAGGTGACACTTTAAAGACAAATCCCCCCAAACGAATTCTCTAAATACAAGAGCATGTCGCTAATTACACTCTGTACCCATTTTACACCATCTCTGCGAAGCAGGAGGGGAGTGGAGAAGGGGGGGAAAGGAAGAGGCTGCTTCCCAGCCCAGAAAGAGTTGGTTATTGGAGTACGGAAACGAAACTCAAAGCTGGAGAACGTCCCCACCCTGGGGATGAGCAGATGCCACCACCACGGCGAGAGGACCAGGCGGCTCACTTCCAGCTTCAGCCAGCCGTGCTACTGAACCAAGGCCTGCCTGACCTGCTCTTCCTGCGCAGGATGCGTGCCTTGCTTCCCGCTCCTCATCGCGTCCCAGCTTCCAGCCCCCGGATCAGCAGGGTCTGCAAGCGCTCAGCCCCACCAGCTCAGGCCACCAGACTCAGCCAAGCCCTCAGCCAGCTCCTTCCTCGCAAAGCAGCTGGGGAAAGAGCTTCGGGCCATGGCCAGGGACAGCTGCTAAGGGGACACGGTGCTGGGCTTGGTCTGGCAGCAGCACAGAGCGCCTGCAGCTACCCCCCGGCTCACTGGGACTCATGGATGCTCAGCCCACCCGTGGGCTTGGCCAGGCAGCTCCTCCCGGCCCCACAAGTCAGGAGTGGGATGATTCTCGCATGGGGACACACCAGGTTCAATTCCTGTTTTTCTTATTATAAAAAAAATAAAAAAGCTCATTGGAGATCAATTTGGCTTTCTAATATGTTTCAGATAAGGAAATTTGCTGCAGCAGCAATTTTCTCCCTACCCTAATTAATTCCTAAACATATCACAAGCTGGAAGTGCATGTTTTATGAATCCGGTTGACCTCCTGGTGCAGAAATGATGACACAGATGTTGTGCCTTCTTCATTACCTCATTACTCATGTTACACCATTTTTCTCCAAACGAGCTGGCTGCCATCAGCAAGGCACACTGCAAAGAGCCAGAGCAAGGCTCAAGAAGCATCCTGCACCCGCTGGATCAGGCCCCCTATATCTGCAGCAGCATGGAGACCCATGACATTTTGGGCAGCCCAGCTAAAGCCAGGAGCCTGGTAAGAACAGGGATCCTCAAGGAAACCCGGGTAGCACGGCATGGAGAGAGACAGAGTCACGAAATCACTCCCAGGTAATGGAGAAAAAAAAAGTTTAAGAAAAAAGGCAAATGAACGCACTTGTGGCCCTTGCTGGATGACGGCAGACAAGCAGCTTCAGAAAGGAGGCGGCAGCTCCTACAGCCCCACCAGCTCTCGGATGCATCTGCAAAGCTTCTGAGCGCGGCGCGCCAACCCAATGATGGGAAGGCAGGCTGGCCGGCCCCCGGCCCTGCAGCATCCCTCCCGGCTCCACTTCAGCGCAGGATGCTAAATCAGAGTGAAGTGTTTAAGAGCACACTTTATACCCATCTCAGAAGCTGACAGAGCACAGCACCAATGGCTGATCATTAGGGAGACGTCAGGATGCATAAGAACGAGAAAAGAGGAAACTCATAAATAAGAGCTGAAAAATCTGCTGGGAGACCTAGAAACCAGCAGCTGTCTACTGCCATGAACAGCCAGCAGAAAGTAGGAAGTAAAAATAAAAAAGATCAGCCTGACGAGGTCTGGTCACCTTTTATTCCAGACACTCAAACAGTCCCTCGCAGGGAGATGGTACAAGATGCACTGAGGGTTTTGCTCGTTACCACTCTCACAAATGCCCACCTTGCTGTGTGGGAGACAGAGCAGAGGCAGCGGGTATCTGGCTTACACGCACACGTGGGCACGCTCCCAGCTTGGATCTCCCAAATGCCCCTGCGCAGCCGGTGCTGGCATCGCTCACACAGGTGTAGGAAGGGAAAGCCAGCCCACGGCACCGGTAGCTGCGTTTTCTTGGCTGCTGCAAGAGCAGATCCGCCAGGCGCTTCGCAGCGGGATGCAACGGGACTTTGCATCCGCTCCCTGCGAGCCCCAGCCGGGGAAGGTGCGAGGTGGCCGTACCCCTGTGTCACCTCCCGTGGGATTCCCAAACCTGCATGCACCATCTGCAGGGTCAGGCGGAGCTGGTGGGCACGGCACAGGGCACCACAGACCTGCCAAAGAGCTCAACCGAGACAGCTCGACTCAAGGTAAAACAGGCTCGCCCCGCTGATACCCACAGCTCCGCATCCTGCGGATGAGCACGCACCTACAGCAAGTGCTGGTAAACGCGGCTCCAGGCCTGAACCTACAACGACGCAGAACGATAACTGAACAGGCACAATATGGTGGGAAAAAAATATATCTTATGTTTTGTTAAATTCAGCAATTTACAAGGCTGGAATAATTAGTGGTTTAAAGTGTTTTGACACAAGCGGCCTCAATAATCATGATAAATCATATCAGGCATACGCCCAGATCCTTGAAGTGACAGATGACAAACAGAGCAGTGACAAGACGCTCTATCATGCAGGGAATCATTGAGTTAATGGAAGAATTATTGCTTCTGAAATCCACTCCAGTCCTATTGTGGGGAACATTCCAATTTATCAAAGCCAAATGAACATTAATTGCTGCAGCCTGGTAAGTTTTCGAGCTGCTGTGACCTTCATTGAATTTTAATCCAAAACAGATAAGATTTACTTCCACACAAGAGGAAACAACACAATTAAACCCAAATGACAGCTAAGATTATGTGGAAAAAACACAACAGGCGTAATGACAAAAATATTGATTCCTTTCTACTTGACACTGCGCAAAAAAAAGAGAGTAAATAAATAAAATCTAGCATTTGCATTTATTTTTTTTTCCCCCTTTCCTCCCTTTTCATTTGGGAGACGAATCTTAGATGCTCAAGCCAAGAGGGAAGGGGTGGCAGACAGTAATGGAGACTGAATTCCCTTTAACTACAGTAATTAATGTTATCTTTCACTGGGGAGAGATTAAGACAAAACAGTGAAGGGAAAAAAAAAGTCTTATTTTGCTGTTACAGACACCCTTGAGCTCGAGAAGAGGCACGAGGGTCACAGCTGCCCGCCGCTGCCCCCTCAGGTCCCCCCACAGATCCAGGTTTGTGCTCAGAATTAGCCAAGCCGGCACATCAAGAGAGAACCCAAAGGCAAAAAAAAAAAAAAATCAACAAAACAACCCCAAACCAGACAGCCACGCACCGACAACCAAGATCACTTGGAAAAAAACAGTAACAGAAGTAGAAAGATAAATTAAATGAGAGCAATGCTGAGATTTGGTTATTTGAGGTCAGAAGCGAGCCGGCTCCCCGGGCAGCGCAGCGGTCTCTTGGCTTCAGAGGCAGAGCACGAGCAAGGAGCAGAGCCAGCCAAGTCATAAACATCTACACAAATCCACAACAACGTCTCTGCACGAGAGAGTTCGCCTTGGAGATGTCTCTCTGCCCAATAAAGCTTTGCCAGAATACTCCCTAAACACGTCAAGTCGGGAATTAGAGAGATCCCACAGGCAAACCTTACCCAGCTTTCTATAACTCAGCCGGAGGATGCCGAGACAGGTAGAAGCGCGTGTTACAGTCACTTAAATGAGATTGAAGGAAGCACTTGCCAGCGTCTCCTCCCATCCCCTGCGGTGAGATGCCAGGCGGGTGATGAACGGGGCGCGCAGGCACTGCATGCCGAGCGGGAGCTGGCTCAGCCTGCGGGGAGCCGGCAGGAGACACGGGGCCTCGTGGCAGGGGGAAAGATGACACGGAGACATCGAGGTGAATGGCATGGCAGGAGGAGGGCTGGGGACGTGGCAGGCACGCGGGAGGACAGGAGCTGGGGACTGCGGTGGCCGGGCTGGCACCCAAAGGGCTGGGGGCTCCGGCTGCTGCCCGGGCACAGGGCTGGAGTCAGGGGGCTCCCTGGGATGCAGCACAGCTGGGGTCGGGATGGAAAGTAGAAGGATGGGAGCGCAGCCCGGACAAAGCTCAGGGACTCAGATGAAACATTTCATCCAAGAAACAAAGACTTTTGACCAGTTTTACTTCAGCTACATAAATCCATGTGGTTTTGAGGTGGAAAAAAACCACACACACAAAACACATTTATCTTCTGCTAATTACTCCAAACTTGGCTCGGGTTCACTCAAAAAAAGTTAATGAGTCTTCCAAAAAACTGGGCAAAGCTTCCAGCCTGTGATGCAATCCTGACCCAGGAAAGAGGCGCCCGGGGCTCCAGCACGGCTCTGCCCACCCCCAGCCCTCCCCAGCCCCGACCGGGTCCCTGGCTCCCACTGCTGGGAGCATCAGGACTTGTAAAGAAAGGGGAATTATGGCTCAGTCAGTGCATGAGGCACATTTCTTTCTCTCCTGTCTTCACCTTGCTCATCTACAAGGGAAGGCTCAGGGCACAAGTCAGCTCTCACACCAGAGCGACGGATGATCCCATGCTACTGGCTTCAGTGGTGCGTGGCAAAGCATGCCTTCGCCAGCTAGCCCAGGATCAGAGTGCAAAAACATCTTTTCTATGATGTGCACGGTCATGTCTTCAGTTCCACCTGACTGGCATCACAGCACCTACATTACAAGTTACAGCAAACGAAGGCTCTGGGCAGGAATTTTTCAAATAAAAACTCTCTCCCTCTCTCCAAAGCATCAATCCATTACAATCATCATGTTGTTTTTAGAGAGAGATCAGCTTCAGCAAGGTCTGAGGCCCCCAGCAAAATCTCTCCCTGCTGAACAAAACCTGCATTTCAAGCAGCTGCACCAAACAGCAGGCAGCGGAGCCAGCGCCTCCCCCAGGCACAGACCACGTCTCCATGGCAGAGGTTTGCCCAGAACAGCCAAGCAATCCTGCATGCAAACCAGGGAGCAAGCTTTTCACACCCCTGACTGGTGTTTTGCTGTCTTTAATCCTTGCTCTCTCTCTCACATTTGCTTTTTCAGCAAAAAGTATCCCAGTTCTACCTTTTTCCCCCCCAGTACTCCAACGCACTGACACGTGTAGCAGGACGTAAGAAACATTCCCTACCCAATCCTCTGAGCTGCAATGCCCGGCTCCTGGCCCTTCTGCCACCCTGCTATCATACTGCGTCTTATCTCGCCCAACAGCCTTAATGCAAAGCCTCTCTCTGCATTCACATGCACTCAGTGCCCAATCTAAAGCCTCACTGACAAGGGCTGAGATGCTCGAAAACACAGATTTAAGTTGTAGAAGCCAAATAGCTGCTTGTTCAAGTGGAGAGAAAAAAAAAAAAAGGCTTCACGCAGCTATCGTCTCCACTCCTCCTTCCAAAATGAAAAAACAGAAGGCATGGGACAACACACGGGCTGTGAGATATGAACAGATGCACCTTTTGCAGAGGATGGCGACATGCACGTACACAGTGCTTTGGTGATCTACAAGCCTAACTTTCTTCTTTCATCCGTGGGACAGTTCGTCCCAATGGTAGTTAAGGGACAATACATTTAGTCCCATTTTACAGACGGAGCCCTAAAGCACAGCGGGATGATGCACCAGATTCAGACACATGGGTAACCATCTCATAAGATACTGACGGAAGCATCTTAAAAAGCAATAGAGCACATCCACGACATGTTAACAAAATGTCAGACAAACACCCGAGATGAGCTGTATTGAAAGCATTTGGATCGCCTTTTCACTGCTAGGTCAGACTCATCCTCTGAAACAGAAGGATCATGCTACAGCCCATAGCCGCTCAATAGGTAAAATTCAGTTTACAAAAGCTTCAAAAAGAAGTGATCAAGCCCATGATCTTGCTTCTGAACATGCCAGAATGCAAGACCAAGGAGAAATACCCCACTAAGACACCTCAACAGCTGCCAGCAGAGGCACGAGGACTCAACAAGCTTCCTGCTGTCCGCCCAGCAGCATCTTCCCTACAGTCTGTTGATTTATTTTATTTCATTTTCACAGAAGACCAACTCCCCTTCTTTTCCTGGCCCATCCTAACACCTCTCCCTCTCTGGAGGCCCAGAGAGTCAGACAAGGAGCACAGAAAGGGACACCGACATGTGCAAACCTCCAGCCTCTCCTGTACCACCACCCTCCCAGCTGCTGTCCCCTCCCTGGTGGTCCCCTGTGCCCCTGGAGGCAGCTGGCGGCTCCCACTCACCATGACAGAGATATGAAGAATGTGCATCTGCTCCTCCACTATCTCCGAAGGCTCCTGGAGGCTGGGGGGGGTGGCCCGGGAGAGCTGCTCGGCGCTGCTCATGGAGACGTGGAAGTACAGGGTGCCGTTCTCCAGCCACTGCTGCTTCCAGTGCACCAGCGAGATGTCAGCCACCGTCCCCGACATCTCTGCAGGGACAAAACACGCAACCGAGGATCAGTTTTCTGCAAGATGCTGGAAGGCAGTCACCTTAGCAGCCCTGGAAATCAGGGCTGTTGAGTCTTACCCCTAGCACCGCCTCTGGTCTGCTGGATGAACCCGAGCATTGCTTTTTGGCCTCTGCCTACTATTTCCCCCATATATGAATAGTAACAGCTGTCTTCCTTTATAAAAGCAAGGGGCTATGAGGTGCCTTGGGATTTCTGGACAAGAAAGGCAACAACAGTAAACAAAATGCCACATGGGACTCCTTAACCTCCTGCAGGTCGCCCAGCAAATGGCTGGAAGGAGCCCCCAGAGGTCTGTAGTCAACCCAGCGGAGGTTTGCTGGTGGGCATGAGGCAGATGGAGGACGCTTGGTGCCAAGCAAGCCAAAACGCAGACAAGTACATCCTCTGGTGGTGTTTACACAGGAAACCTCACTCCAGGTAGCAAGGTAGCACCAGAGCTGTCTTTAGCAGGAACAGTCCCGGCACAGACTAACAAGCACCAGCAAGAAAAGCTACCCACCGGGCTTGACAAATATGTACTGGCCTTGGGGCTGCGTGTCTGTTTGTCTTCCTCTGTTAGCCTTACCTGCCACGTCCCACCCCATTGTGATTTACAGCATTAGCACACCGCGAGCCAGGATTACAGCATCCCAACGCACACACCCAGTGCAGCAGTATCCCCAAACTACCCATCCATGGCACCACACCTGATTAATTAGGGGCTTGGACAATCCAGGCACCGTGCAACCAAAAGCAAGCCCCAGGTCTGCGCTCCCCAGCCCAAGCCAGCGCCAGCAGCACCATGCCTCAGCTGCAGCTCCTGGCTTGGCCAGGCAGCAGCAGAAGCAGGAGTGCTGACAGCTCCACAGCTGCCCATCAAGTTTTAAACAGATCTCTGCAAAGAACCAATTTGTCAGTTTGGCAGCCAAACCAAAACCGAAAAAAATACTAGTGCAAAATAAGCCAAAATATTTCTCTTTCCACCACCTCTTTCTTTGTGTTTGTTTTTCCATTTGCGATACAAGCAATGGGAAGGAAGTCAGGTTCCCAGTGGCAGTCCTCTTAGTCACCGGGCCCACAGCTTCAGCAATCATCCACGTCATGGGAGACCCAAATTCAATTCCCTTCTGTTTGGGAAGAGGAACCTAGCGACTGACTCTAACGGATCGTGACGTGCTCCAATATCTTGGACAAACCCTCTGCTTTATGTAAGCGCTTGCACCTTCTGTGGCACGGCAGATGATGGGCATCCACCGAGCACCCTTGCCATGAGGACGGAGAGTTGTTTGCTGCATGGCCCCAGCAGACAGACGAGCTTCCCACCCAGCGGGTAACTGCAGTCCTAAGGGGTGTCCGCTCCAGGAAAGCCAGAAGCACAAGTTCAGATTCCCCTCGCACAGAGGTGGGAACGGGGACGAGGTCCTCCACACCGTGACTGCGCACCGCCACCTCCGTGCCACCCATGACAGGGTCACCGGGGGGGATGTGGGTTGTGGCCTGTCAATGAAGCTGCGGGGAAGAGCTGGGGTGTTTTGCATTTCATTTTCCTGATCGCAGCTGGGCAAAAGCACATCCAGCCCCAGCTCTGAGTGGAAACAAAGACGTGAGCCCAGCTGAGGCCACCCCAATTTGTTACCAACAGCCTTCAGGCCAAGGGCACTTGGGTGCTGGATCACTGGTAGCCCCACAAGCTACAAGACCAGGCAGTTCCACTTCTACAGACCCACGTCCCAACCCTTCCTGACGCAGCAACAAAACCTCTCTGTTCTTCAGGAACGATTTTTCTGAGCCCTGAAACCAATGCATTTCCATCAGCGGGCTCCTGGCTTTGTGCCGCAGATTAAAGCAGACACAGGCCCCCCCCACTCACAGAGAAGTCCCCAGCACACCACGGGAGGGCTCAGCAGAGCTGCTCCTGGGGGATGCCCCCAGCCCCTCCGCTGCCGCAGCGCATCACAGCCCTGCTGAGGGCAGAGACAAGGTTACCCCATTACTGCCAACCCCCTTATTCAGCACCTCGCTAATTACACTACCAGCATAGCACTGCCAGCTGAACCTCATCGAGGGCTGTGCTCATTATCGCTGCCTCCCAAGCACAGCACTGGTCGTTATCCCCAATCTCTGTGCACATCTGAGCACTCAAAGTAAAAAAACTAAACAGCTCCTGACCATGCATGGGATCCATAAAGAGCCCACGCTCGCACTTCGGAGGAGATGCATGAACTCTCTGTCACATCTCTGTCATTGCAGTGAGATGTCTCCTAATAATCCCTTCTCTGCTTTAATATAAATAGCTGTTTGCTGGAGCAAATCAGTAGCAAGAGGTGCTGCTTGCACTCTTTACCCTGTAAATCATGACCTTGTGGCTCATGTTCCAGGACAGAGCCGGTGCTAGACTGAACCACCTAACAAAATGAATGCTGTCCCTCTCACCTCCAAAGAGATGAGACCAGAGGGTTTCTTACAGTGGTAAAAGTAAGAACAAAACAAGGGCAATATCGGGGCTGTTTAACCACAGTTGTCTTCATAACAATACGTCCAAGGTCCGTACTGAAGAGCATCTCCTTGTCTAACTGCAACAAAAGTTACTTTTAGGAGCAAAAGGAGTAACTCAGCCTTGGGAAAGATGCCACAATCCCTTCTACAGAGGCAAGGAGGCCATGGGAACAGCACAGAAGCATCAAGAGAGGGGACCCTGCTTATTCAAAGCCATTTTAATTCTTCTGGGAGGCACAGTCACCCACAGGAGAGGACGATCTGCACTATTACACACTCATCACACACATCACCCACACATCCTGCAGCAGACCTTTCCAAATGAGCTTGGGAAAGGAGGTTATATTGCCCAGACCACAGCAGAGACCTGGTGTGGGTGCCACAGGGACCCTACCACCCCTGTTCCCAAAGGCTGCGGGACAGCAGGGAAGCAGGGAAAAACTCTAGGGTCAGTCTTTCTCCAAAATTCTTCCCTTTCACACCCATTTTTGCATGGGATGGTTAAATGGATCAGAGAACATTTCTGGGGAGTTCTGAGATCCAGGCAATTTTTTGGATTTTAGCCTAGACTGAAGATAAGCCTGTTTCATTTTCAAAAGGTCTCTTCCAAAAGTAGAAACTTCAATTTAACATTCATTTCACAATTTTAAGCAAAACCTAGCAGCGAGGCAATTTCTGACGAAAGCCGACTTGCCAAGCCTGGGTGCCATTTACCGTACTTTTATAAATATCTGAATGCTCTTCACCCCTGAATCCCGTGTTGCAAGAAACCTGGCCATTACTACTCCCAGCATTGCCAGAACACTGTGAGCCTCCAATCAGATTTGCTGCTCAGGGGGGGAAAAAAAAAAAAAAACCACCACATTTTGAGCCCTGTTAGCTGCTGAACCCTTCAATATCCAAATGCAGGGAAGTTTCTTAGCCTCAAATACTTGACACGAATATTATACTGCCTGTGTTTCACTGGACACGCATTGTCACTCTGCTATCTACACGGTAGTTACAGCAGCGATATGCCGTCCATCAGAAAGAATGCAATAGTCTGCAGCAAGATTGCCTGTTATCAGAGCTTTGAAATGCTTTTGGAACAAATTAAGGGCATTCCTGCACCAAAATAGAATGAGATACAGCTACGGTTTTAAATGGACAGCAATGGAAAAGCACTTGTAGTCTATAGCTATTCGAGATCTCGGTGTCTAGCAGGCAGGGAGATCTCAGCAAGGGTTCACACACAGCGCTGAAGCCTGTCCCAGAGCAACAGCCACAGCTTCCTGGGTGAAACATGGAGTAAAGCGGCCAAACTGACCCCGCGGCTCCCGCCTTGCCCCTTCCTACCTGTTCGCTGTGCCGACGGAGAGCGCTTGCAGGGAGGGAAGACGAGAGCCCTCCTTCCCCACAGCATGGGGCCAGCGCTGCTGCACCCAGCCAGGCCTCCCCTCCCATCCCCAGCCAGGCCGGGCCTCTCCTCCTCTCAGCAGAGCTCAAGGAACCGAGGAACCTGCTAGGCGGGCAGAGATGCCTCCTCACCAGCCTCACCCGGCCGCCTGCCCCCAGCTCTTCACAGCTGCCCTTCACCTCCCACCACGCAGCTCAGCTGAGCTCCAGAGCCCCACCACCCCGCGCTGGGCCGCAGCCTGCTGCTCACCGGGCTCCTCACTGTCCTCCTCCCCTCCCCACCACCAGAAGACATACACGTTTCACCCACCTCAGCCTTATCCTCCTCCCTCCCGTTGCACCCCATGCCCACTCCTGCGTTGCCTGGTACGACCACAGCTGAAGGCACTTTGCTCTTTTCTGATGTCACATTGGGCCTGCAGCCCCACCAGCAGGTGCCCGCAGCAGCCATTTTGGAGCAGCAGGGAGGCGGGCCTCCTCCTGGTCTGCTGTGGGGAAGCAGCACTGGGAGGGGTCTGGTTCACTCCCCCTGTCTCTCTCACCTCCCTCCTCTCTGCAATGGGCCCTCTCCTCCTGCACCTCCCCAGTCCTGCACGCTGCCTCAGCCCCATCTCAACGAAGGATTAGCTGGGAAGCACCCAGCTCACTGCTCCCAGCAATTCCACCAGAGGGCTGGTGTGGTTCACCAACAGACAGCTATCTCAGGATGCTCCCTACTCTTGTGTTGGGGATGTCAGCTGCCCCAAGAGGAGGCTGGATGACATCAGCTAACAATGGTCTGAATTTAAGAAAAAAAGTATACAGAGCAGTTTCTCCTTTTCTGCCCTTCCTCTGGGTTCCATAAGGCTGCAGCTTCCATGTTGTCCTTGAAAATCAAGCAAGCCAAACAAAACCCCTTCAGGGCTCAGAACCCAAACTGGGCTCGTGCCAATCGGATGGTCACTGTCCAGGACAGGGTCAGGGGAGGCAAGGGGATGGCAGAGACCACAGCAGGACCCCTTCCAATTCGTTTTGTAATTCCATTTTCCCTTCACTGTTTCTACAATCCTTCCATATAAACATTTCATTGAAGTTTTCAACTCTTATTACAATCAAACCTAAAAGCAAAAAGGCCTAAATGCACTTGGTTGGGAACCAAGACGATTCCCATAAAAGCAGATTATGCTGACATGATGAATATAAAATGAAACAGCAGATATTAAAGTTGGAGAATTGTTACTCCATGCCTTCCGGCTGCTGGCTGCTCTGCCTCCCTCCTCTCCTCCTCCTCCCGCTTTGTTTTACTGATGGCAGACCGCAGGCAGAGATAGCCTTTTCACCCCTGCTTCTCCGAGGCAGGCTGCCAGGCCTGAAATATTCAGCAGCCCCCCCGCCAGCCCTTATGCAATGCTTCAATGTTGATCAGTTATTTGGGAGGTTGCAGCCCTGCCTTATCTGCCATGCAGTTTTACAAAGCACATTTTGTATTTAATTGGCTGTTCTTGCTCATCTACCACGACTATCATATTTTTATTTAATTCTTGAAGGTCATTATTAAAATAAGCTATTTGGTTACAGCTGTTCACCCCTGCACTGTTCCCCATGCCCAAATAAGCAAGCCCTCTCTGCGTCTCCCCTCCTCTCCGCTCCCCAGCGCTGCTTAGGCTGTGGGACCTGCTGCATGCATTTAATGAAGGACCAGGTCCCTGGCATGACAGGCAGAAAGCCTGCGAGCAATTTCCAGTGCACGGATCCAGGCTGCTCCCACCTGTGTGCTCAGCACCTGCTTCATCCCGGCAGGACCTGCACCCTGCAGACAGGCTTCAGCAGCTCACCTGCACAACTTGGCATCTTCATCTGTTAGCAGAGGGGAAGGTGAAGATCTAGTTAGCAATTAAATTCCCTCTTACGGCAGGCTCAGAAACACAATCTCATCTCTCATGGGCTGGCACCGAGGCCAGCACTGTCAACTGCTTCATCGTCTCCTTGCCCATGTGTCACCCTAATCCTGCAACACCACTTCTGCTATTAGTCCAGGGGCTCTTCTGAGCTAATGTTCTCCAGAGGTGCCAGCCACCGTCCAAGTATTAGCTTATAGATTCTTTGGTGCTAGCTACCACTTATGCTAATAAACCAAAATTATGCAGAAAGTCATAAACAGAGAGCTCTCCCCAGTGCCCTTGCCAGTACGGGATTGCTCCCTGTGGAATAGATTATAGCACTGTGCAGACTCGTTCCAAAATGACTCCAGTAATGGGGCTTCCCCCATGCTCCCCAGGGGACAATTTCGCATTCAAACAGGCCCTAACATTTCTTAAGGTTTGGGTCTTTTGGTGGCAATGTGCTTTTTTCTCCTCAATCATTAGCTCACTTCATTATTTTTTCCCCTTTCCCTCTGCTCAATATTAACACGTTCCTTTCCTTCCAAACATGCTCCTCTCACAGTACTCCCTAGGGCAATGCACAAACGCAGCTTAATATCGTCAAAAGTAATAGAAAAGCTCAGAAGTTTAAGAAGGGGAAAAAAAGACGACAAGATCCCTCTGATCATCTCTTTTCAAAGCCCCTCTGCGCAAGGAGCATGGTGCTGCACCTGCAGGGTACTTCATGGGTGGCTTCGGCTGCGCACGTGCCTGCTGGGACACAGTGTGTCCCCAGATGGAGCCTTGGTCTTGAGGTGACCCATGTGGAACGCCCCCCCAGCACTCCCCAACAGCCTGAGCAGGTTTGGGTGCTCTCTTGGCATCTCCTTTGCTCTGCCAGCAGCACCACGTGCCTGGCGCTGGATGGACAAAATGTCAGGCACCCCGGCGCAAGGTGGGACGTGCAGTAAAGCGGGTTTGGCTATTTTGAGGCTTTGCTCAAAATGCCCAGAAGGAGAAGAACGAGAAGCCAGGTTGAGGCATGTTCCAGAGACTGACTGCCTCAAGGACAGCAGAGATGTGGTAAGAGCTGAGCCACCACTGAAGGATTCCTGACAGTCAGAGCAACGTGACTGAAGGTGAGGGGAGATCCCAAAGCTCAACAGGAATCCAAAAACCAAGAAAGCCTCTTCAGTTCAGACAGAGCCCGCCTCTCCCTGCTCTGAACTGCAGCTGCCAAGCGTTCTGGGAACAAGCGCCCACAACATCACGACAAGCTGGGATGAGGTGGTGTCATTCCCACCTTCTAGTGCCTTGGCCAAAAATCTTTCCCTGCGACTTTTCAGAAGACACTGAGAAACCTTGCCCGTACTCCCTGAGCAGTGGTGGCTCCAGGCTGAACCATTCCATGCTTTTGGCAAATGAGGCCACCAAGCACCCCAGCAACTTTTTCCCCAGGAACAGCAGCACTCCCAGTTTCTTAAGTGCTGAAGGCCTACCACATTCATCCTAGCTTGCGGTCTTCAAGATTTACACCCATTTATCAGTAAAGCTCTCCCCTCATGCTCCAGTTTGTGGGTACAGGAGAAGCACATGTGCACAAGGGCTCTCCACATTGCCAACACATTTCACCTTCAAGCCCGAAGAACCACAGCACGAGCCATCCCGAGGCTGACCCAGAGCATCTGCCCAGCTCCAGCATGGACCAGCCCACCTCTAGCCCTCCCGTGCAATTGCCCATGCAATTTGCCACAGCCTGGTCTTACACTAGGAGTCCCACTAACAGTACTGGATTTCCTCCACTTAACATTAGGCACAGTGAACCCAACCAGAACATTTGGATTCTTCTCCTCCTCCCACCAAACTAATTCATAAACATGTGTGTTGTTTTTTCCTTTTTAACAAGAGTATATTTTAGGCAGATGCAATTATCGTGAAACGCAGCAAGAGGCCAGCAGGCTGCATCAGCACTCAGATGAAGGCTGAGGACCAGGAGATGAGATGGGGTGAACAGGGACAGAGTCAGCCCCTTCCACGACTCACCCCCAGTAGATGCTTCCAAGACAGCCAGAGGGCCAGGCTGCTCCAGCAAACCCTCTCCCTCCTGGCTCCGCAGCCCTCAGCGCCCACGTCCCTTCCGATCAAAGGCTGCAGGGTCCCGATGGAAGCCAGCAAGCAGGTATTGATCTGCCTGCACTGCCTACAGATCATAATCTGCCTCCACGCACCTTAAAGAAGCTCAGCATACGTTCCCCGCTCTTACAGCTGCTTTGATTGCAATTCAGTCTCTAGTACATTACCCTTATTTATAATGCCAGGGCTTCAGCGGGGCGCCTCAGGCGGTCTAAAATTATTACAGGGCCCTTTTGACTTTCAATTCCCTTCCATTCAATTCCATTTTTATTTGTCAGCAGAGACTCCCATTGACCAGCGGTGGAAGCCAACTGCAAGCAGGCAGACGGTGCTGCTGCATGTTAAGCCAATCCTGCAGAAATTACTGGCACGCGGCTCAACACGATGGGTCATCTCTGCTTGAAGAGGAAACGCCGAGCCCAGAACAGCAGGGGATGGAGAGCTGCCGGCTGCAGCTTCCTCAGAGAGCTGCAGGATCCGTGCTCGGGGGGGTCAGCTGCTGCCACCCACCCGGCTGATGTAGCCTTCATGCGAAAAAGGCAAAGGAAAGCAACTTTAAACGTCACAGCCGCTCTTGTGTACCCTCAGGAGATGGAGGAGCAGGCTTGCAAGAGGGATGGGTGTGAACGCAGTGCTGGAAATAGCCACGAAGCACGGACACTGCAGCAGCCCTCTCCCCTTCCTCAATCCCTGCTCCCAGCTGAGGCACAGCAGTTTGTTTTGAGGGGCTTTGCGTTGTCACTGAATGCCTCAAGCTCTGCCACGTCCCTCCAGGCTCCCAGATCAAGAGAGACACAGGGTTCACTTCTGCAAGGGCACCTGAAGGTGCGAGGAAGAAGGGAGGGATGAGCATCTCCTCTTGTCAACGGAGAAAGCTGCTAGCCCACGCAAGGTTTCTGTCGCACAAGGAAAACTGCAGCTCTTCCATGCCTGCCCTTACTCCAGGTCCTCAAAGCCAGAGAGACACAGCTGATAAATGGGAACTGCTGATAGCTGGTAAAAGCCTTTTTAGACTATTTCAAAGGCACAAGCACCATTTTATTTTTTTATTTTTTTTGGTAACTCATCTGTTAATCCCTGTTAAAGAAACCAGTGCACGTCTCATCAATGGGGAAGCTTTTCTGCAGGTAACGAGTACACAGCACTGCCAGCCATCCCCCGTGGCTGTTTTAAGGTTGGGCTATATGAGACGATAGGGATGTCCTGGGCTGGGAACTTCAGCTGTCTGCACGGGACAGGAGACCTGCAGCATTGGGGCAGGCTGCTCTGCTCAGCCCCAAGCCCCTGGGGCTGCTCTGCCCCGTACCAGGCACAGATCCAGCTCCATGCTTGGAGTGCGATCGCTCCTGCCCAGACACCGCCCTGCACAGCGGTGCCGGAGTTTCGCCTGGAGACAGAGAGGAGCTGAAGTGTCTCATGACACAAGCGGAGGCTGCTGAGCAATATCTGCTCCGTGAGATAACCACCACGTTATTTTTCACAGCGGCTGAGGGAGAATGAGGGAAGGCAGGCACAGCGCTCAGACCACCAGCGTTCCAGCTCTGAGCAACAGCTATGTGGACAAGTGTTTTGTTAAGTGCATGAAGGACATCAGAGGTATGAATTAATATTGAACTTTTCCTAATAAAAGCATTCACATGACCAGAAAAACATGAACAGAAACCTTTGTTAAACAGCAACACCACAAACTGGGCAATGCCTGTGGTGGGCAGCACACAGAGAGGGGGCCAATACTGTAACCCCAGTCCCAAAGCAAATGAGAGAAGTTGCTAAACCGGCTCCAACCAGCCTGCATCCCTCCTGCTTTCTTTTAACCGACACGAGTATTTGCCTGTGCGTTTGGGGTTGCAATGCCTTTATCCAGGACTGGCAACAGAACCTCAAATGCAGAGGAGCCCATGGTGTCTTTATGGCATTAGATAAGGCTTGTGCAAAGAGAAAACACTCAACTGTAGGAAAACTACCACTACAACCTCTTCCCTGTCCAGGTGACAGTGGTGACTTTTTCCACAACTTTTTCCTTGACTCCAAGTTTCTGCAGGGGCAGCGAGCTGGGTGCAGAGCAGCGCAGAGCAGCCTGGCGCAGCGGCACCCCTGGGCAGGGGGCACCGGCGACTGCTCTGCTCTTCCCTGCAAGCTGCAGTGGGAGCAGAAGGGCAGCATAACCTATTTGGGTGACTCAAAGAATGTTGCGAAGCCAGGCTTTTTCACAACAAAGCCGAGCGTTACGTTCGTTTTATAGCATCCACACATGCACAGCGTATGACGGGGAGAGAGCTACTGGAGTAACAGAGCTGCATTCCAGGGACGAGCATTGCTCAGAGCTTGATTAAAACGAGGCAAGTGCTTTATAACCTCTATGCATTTTTAAATGTCTCTCTTTGGGAAACATACCTCCTAAAATGATAAGGTAGTTTGATAGCTCACAGCACTGCTCAAACTGCAAAGCGAAGTAATTTTTCTAGCATGGTTATTTTTTTAACCTCTCCTCCCAGCCGGCTCCAGCAAAGCTGCAGCAGCCCGAGTCCCTGCAGGACCTGCCCACGGACTGGGCGGGATGGGGAGAGGAGCAGCAGGGAACAGGGACAGGGAGAGGAGGGTTTGCTGCTTCCTACATGAGCACCAGGACAGCTCACCCTCCTGAGGCAGATGTCCTTCTCCAAGGAGGAGATGTCAGCGCAAGGCGCAGGAGCACACTCAGTAGATTGGGAACACAGGGGTATGTGGCTGGTGGTTGGGCATTTTTAGAAAAAAATGGGTAGCGGGTAACATGGGTTCTTCAGTCTATGTGTCCCCTGGAGTACCAGGGGGTGCATCAAAAGCTGAGCAGCCTGGAAAGGTCTGGGCTTACCCTTGCCCAAAAGGTAGAAACATCAGTTACCAGGAAGGAACATTTGCTGGAGCCCCTCCACGTACACCGTGATGGAGCTCCCACGCTACCAGGGTCCTTCCCTTGCTTTCAAGGCAGACATCCGCTATTGTAAGAAAGGATTAGGGGTCCTGCCTCTTCTCTGGGAAAGGCTTTTGAGTACTGGCTCCCCAAAAAGCCTCTGGTTACCCAAAGCCTCCCAGGTACCGTGGTGGCTGCTCACAAACCTCAAACTCAGCTCTTAGAGAAAGGACTTCTTGCAGCCTCACAGAGAATTCACTTCTCTTCAAGAGCCCAGTGTTACACCCTAACCCAGCAGCAACCTACACCTTCATCCACCCCAGCATCCAGCGGGACCTACCTGGTCCAGCACCGCAAGGTTCCTGCACAGCCCAGGGCCCCGTGAGAGCAGCCTGCTGCTCCCAGAGGATGCCACCCCAGGGTGCAGACAGACAGACCCCTCCCAGGCAGGACAGACCACCTGGGCAGCCCCAGCCCAGGAGCAAAGCGCTGCAGCAGCCACGTGCCGCTGGCAGCAGAACAGGCTTGCTGAAATGTAGCTGTGAAAATCATCACCTCTCTCTGGGCTGATCGCGCTGAAATGAACCGGGCTCACTGCAGCTGATCTAAGAGCACAGAGTAGCTGGAGGGCTCAAAGGGGCGCCAGATGATGAGGAGACATTAAAATCAAAATAAATAAATAAATAAATGGAAGCGAATGAATTTATCAAGACTTCTCAGAGCCTGTGGGCAAAATAATTTTTCCCTATTTAGAAGTGGGTAAACCAAAACAGAGGCTAAGCAATTTGTCAGAGATTAAAAGCAACTAAGTGGCAGAGACACTTCCAGTCCACAGCAGCGATGTTCCCACATGTGACACGATTGCCTGACCCTGGCACAAGCACTGTCCCTTCTTCCAGCAGCTCAAGGGGAGATGCAGGCATGGTACCCTCTCTTGCAGGGAGCGCTTTGCCCGCTGAAATAAGAGAGCAGTCCGCCCGTGACAGTGCCAGGAGGCTGTGCCACCTGGACACCAGCCCCAGCCAGGCGCAGGGAGGTCTCCAGCCACTGCACTTGCCCAAAGGCTCCTCCAGCTGTGGTGGCAGCCGGAGCATCCCAGCGCCACGTCCCTCCAAATGAGCAGAGGAAGGCCAGCTTTGCTGTCACTGCAGCCCTAACCCGTTGCCAGCTTGCAGTCACCCCACACCACCCTGGTGGCCCCACTCCTTCCCCAGCCACGTCACTTGGCGCTCCCCCACCACTACGAAGGCTTCATGAGGCTTCTCCTGCACCCCCATCCTTCCCTCCTACAAAAACAATGGGGCTGCCTCCCCATTCCAGCTCTTCATCCTTACTTTTTCCCTTCTCCTCTTCCCGTTAAGTACAGATCTTTTCCCATCCCCTACCTCATTTGAAAGGCTAATCCCTGTCTCCATTAACAGTGGACCTGGTCTCCCCAGCATCACCGCACCATTAGATCCAAAAGCACCATGGTTTCACATTTGTATCCCTATTTGCTGTCCTGAAAGAGTCCTGGGGAAAGTTCTGCAGCAGCTGCCCAAAAAGGGCCACCTACGTTACAAAAGAAAAGACACAGAGCGTTTCCACCCTCAATCTGCATACACAAAGGTCATGGGAGAGGCAGAGGGGGATGAATCCTTGCAGCCTCATTAGAGGGAAGGAAACTGTTTCTGCAAATAATAATTGATTTCTAAATTTATCCCCTAATTAAATAGGTTCCCTGGATGAATCTGCATGCAGGCTGCAAGGTGATGATTTAGAGCCTGGCTTCCTACGGGAATGCACCAACACATGTTTGCAAATTGTCTCTCTCCCAGACTCAGAGGTAGGGTGATCATCTCCCCACCCAGCACACAGGAGCAGACAGGCCCCTCCTGCCACCTGGAGCTTTCAACAAGCCAAGCCAAGCTTTCCTCTGTGCGAGGTTTATCAGCTGCACGCCAGGGAAAAGGGCATTTGTCACCTGTCTCCTGCTGGTCCCTGCACTCTGGCCCCGCAGGGACGCTCTGATGGATGTGAGCAGGGTACACATCACAACAAGAGCACACAACTCACCCTGCCACGCAGGAGGCTGGCTAGAGGGGTTTTTTGGCAGGCAGCAGCCATAAAACTACAGCCGAACTGGAACTGTGCTGCCTAAACTCAGCACATAGTGATGGTGAGAATGAGAAACATTATCTCCAAAACACGCTCTTGCTTCCTACATCAATTCCATGGCTGTTCCTGTCTAGTCGCTTTGACTTTTTCCTACAGACACCATCAGCTAATAAAACCTCAAGAGACGGATCCTGGGATAAAACCAGGCTACAAGCTCTGCAAAAATTAAACACATTTATCACTCTTCTGCCGAGAGCTCTTTTGGAAAGCAGAGCGCCCTGATGCTCTCAGACAAGCATCAGAGGACTTTGGATGTGAGAACACCACGAGACGCCGAGCAGCACTGCCACGTTCAAGCCCAGGCTAATTAACCACTGCTGCCCAGGACCGCTCTGCCAGCCCTGGGACACTGCTGCAGTACACGTGCAGTGTGTACATACAGAATTTGCTTCCTGGGACACTGCTGCAGTACACGTGCAGTGTGTACATACAGAATTTGCTTCCTGGGACACTGCTGCAGTACACGTGCAGTGTGTACATACAGAATTTGCTTCCTGGGACACTGCTGCAGTACACGTGCATATGCACACCCTTTGGGATTATCAGAGCAGGTCTTTTTCCACCCCAAATACCCTTCCAGAAGCCCAAGGATGCCCTCCCATCAGCATGGGACCCACAGCCTGTCCATGCACAGGATGGGTGCCAGCACAGGGCTGGCTCTAAACCCTCCCCTGCTGGGAAATGCCCACATTTACACACTGTCTCCTGCCTGTCAGCAGCAGCAGTGCCTTCCGTCTCCTCTTCTTTCCTCCCTGCCAGCCTCCCACCCCCCAGCATCGTTTGGGCTCTGGGCACACAGGTCCCCTTCCTTCAGGGCTCTGGCCCTTTGCTGTTGAGGTTTCGGGACACATGGGCAAAAATCATCCCTCCTGATGTCCCACACGTTGGGGTTCCTTCTCCTGCCACCCGGGGCTTGCAAGAAACAACCACAAGCACAGTCTGAACATCCTTTGCCACACTATTTGCTGTCCCATGGTGGCTACAGCACACACAGACATATACTCACTCAGGCGCTCTTCTTCAAAGATACCAAAAATGCCATCTTTTGGCATTTTCTCCCCCCAGCCCCCTAAAAGTGTTCAGAACTGGAGCATCTCCATGGTATTTTGGATTTCTCAACATTTCTAGATAAAAACTATCTTGTTAAGCGAGTTCTCAATCAAAAATCACTGCTACAGACAGAGCCGGGGCCCTAACCTACTTCTGCACTTAAAAATAAAATCTATTGGGTGGCTAAATACTTCAGGAGCTGCTTCCCTTCGTCTCTGCACTGTGGTACTCAGTCTGTACCAGAGCGTCCTCCTTTATAAATTGCCTCTGAGAGCCTCAGATCTCTTCTAAAAGAAAACAGTATTATTCACAGGATAAAAAAAGAGATGCAAGAAAACTAATTAATCCTTCTATAGAAGAGTTTGCAATATACAGCATTTAAATGAAGCCTGATTTTCAGATCACAACGCTAATATCTTCACATTGCGTCACTAGCTTTCTCTTCCAGAGGTGCATTTCTTGCTCACCTTGAACATTTTTAAAGGCAAACAAAATTCCTGTAGGTACCAAAGGAAACTCAGAATCTAGCTCTCCACCACTTACCAACTCGAGCACATTAAAACTCTGTTAAAAGCAGAGCAAGATGAGTCCTTGAGGCCCTGTTCCCCAAGGATGCGTGCACATAAAGCAAGGAAAATGTGTGGTTATTAGAGTTTAGCTTTATTGTTTTCATAAAACACACTGAAGATTGTGTTTATGATTCTGGAGAAAATAAAACCCTCTCTCCGATTGTTAAAATAATGAACACAGGATACTCCAGTGACTTCTAAACAATCAAACACTTTGGACTTGCATAGCACCCTCTACTCAGATTTTGGAAAAGTCTTCACAGGGATGAAAATAAGCCTGGCTGGGTGGGGGATAAAACCATGATCTTACCGTATAGCCAAGGGCAGCAGAATAGTTTACACACTCATTGCATGGGACTAAACTACATGGACCAGGAAGAGAACCATTAAAAACGCATCACAAAATTTCTTAAGAGCCAGTTTTGCTGGTTTTCAGTAACACCTGAGCTTCTGAATGATCAAATCCCTTTTGAAAGAGAGACTTAAGCATCAGAACCCTTTAAACACATTGAAAACCAAACAAAAACATGACCTTACCCTGCGCTTTCTCCCTGGCCTCTGCACAGGGCTCTCACATGGTCTCAAATCAGCCTGGTCACCACATCACGGCTTCCTCACTGCCACAGCTGCTGCTCTCAAACACTCCAACACAACACCCACACCTTCGGGGGGGCCTTGCCTGCTCCACATCCCTATCGCTCCCAAAGGCTTCTGCACCTGGCTGTAAGGAGGCTTTTGTGTCGGTAACTGCATGCCTGTCAGACAAATTGCGTTTCTCAAGGAACCAAACCATCTCCATCACTTCTGCTGCTCTACCTTCAGCCTGGAGGACGGACAACCCAAAGGTTCCCCCCCCCTTTAAATATTACAAAGGCTATGCGAGGTTATAAATTATTGAATGGAGCCATCTCTTCAATTTCTCAATACCATGATGGAAGGAAAGCCAGACCATCCCTGGCGTGGCTACCAACGTGTGCACGCAACCCGGCAGTGTGGCAGTGGGGCAGGGAGCCAAGGGGCACGACCAGGCAGGGTCCTTCCCCGGCCGCTCGGTGCCTCTGCCCACCGGGCACCACCAGCACAGCGGGGAGCGAATCGTCTCGGAAGGAGCAGAGGGAAATGCATCTTCTACACCAGGTGATGCCTCCACGTCCCTGCACCCATACTTGAACACCTGGGCTGAACCAGGACCTCTTGGCCACCTCGATGGTTAACCTGGACGGCTGACCTGGCAGAAGAGGTCTTCTGTGGAGCTCCAGCACAAAGGAACAGACTGGGAGAAGGAAATGGAAGAAGCCACTGGAGATATTGGGAAGGTGTTGGCACAGTCTAACATTGATAGTTTTGCACACACTTTCTGGAAGGTATTACTGCCAGCTCTAAACCATCCCTTTTAGGATGAGCCTTTGGGGCTTGTAATAAAAACCAAGATATTTTTCCCAGAGCCAGGTTAGATAGAAGACATCTGAAAATTAAAGCAGCAGCCTAAAAAAAGATTCCAAGTACCACGCTTCCCATTACATATATTTATTTGCAGCGTCCTCGGAGACAGAGGTCAGCTCTGGAGCACGGAGCCTGAGCTGCATTTGTTCCCAGAACTGGCATAGCATGCAAAAGCACTATCTGCTCCTCAGACCCACCTTGCTGATTAACAGCTTCGTTCCAAGAAGCACATAACAAGACTGAACCGAGACTTAGCTGGTTTCAAAGAACCATCGAATTCAAAACACACAGCCAGATCTTCAAGTTAAGGCAACACCGAGCATCCAAACTAACACCAGTCTCTGTATCGCACCCCAGCAACACGTCCTAAAATTGATGACAATGGAGTAGAGCCAGACCCACACTTCTCCCTCTCCAGCAAACTTCTTTTGGACATAACCAAAACCAGCACACTGCCCTGAAGAGATTTGAGTTTTATGAACCAAAGCCCTTCTACTTGTAAAAAGCTGAAAATCAAGTTTTTCCTGCAAGAGATTTGCCACCGTTGGCTGCCCTTGATCATCACATCACACAATATTGCTACCTGTACCCAGTGTTAAGATACGCATTTAAACACCAGAAATGAAATCTGGTGTCTTCCCAGAGAGGCGTGCAGGAGTCCCGCTGGGTCTAACTCTGCCCTTTGCCTCTGCAAAATGCAGCCTCTCCCCTGCCTGCGATGACTGTCGGGCTGATCACCACCGGGCTCGGGAATCCTGCCCGCTTGCTCTCGTTCACTCTGGATGTTAATGGAAAGAAATCTCTGGATCCATTTGAAATGAGTTATACTCCAGTAATTGCAGCTGCTACAGGGCAGTATTAGGTCAAACTGCCCTTTTTGTGCTGCGTCTCCGACACTAGAGATGATGAACGGGCTCGTTTTCAGCAGAGGCAAATGCCCACAGCTCCAGGTGAGGCCTGTACAAGCTTTGGACGCTCAGCACCCCGACACCACCGGTGCATGCCGAGCACATCCTTTAACCAAACATCCAAGCTCATGCTGTGTGTGCACAACTTCGGCTCGCGCTGCTCGCTCCTTGCTGTCGCCGTCCTGCCGGCCCTCAGCACGCAGCCTCCTCGTGCCATGCCCAAGGCTGTCCGCTCCAGACCGTGTTTGATTGCTTAAGAAATCTGTGCTGCTCTCTCCCCAGAAGGACCTTTTCAGCCCAAAACAGCGATTTTCCCCCTCCCCTCCCATTCTAACTCTACGTTAATTATTAAGATAGGGTGGGATTCAAGAGACTAATTACCACTGTAAAGTTACTCTCCTGAAGGCTGATAAGGGAAGTAATTAGGATGGACAAGCATGGATTACAGAGCTCTAAATCTCTCTCTCTCTTGTCAAGATAATGCTGCTGCCCAACCTCACAAACGACAAACGAGTCCATAGGCAAACATGAAGCAGTCATGGGGACTGACAACAGGCTGGGCTCTCACGCAGCACCTGGAGGCTCAGACCAGGGGCTGTAGCCTCCGACACTGGCCACCAGCTCTGGTGTGCACCCAGTCACCCTCTGTGGGTGGGGGGAGCCTCGGGTGGCCACCAGGTGCCCACCCAGCTGCTCTCTCAGTCCTTCGGTCCCAGCTCTTCTTCCTCCCCCTGAGCAGTGCATGGGAGATGGGGACTGCCACGTAACCCCAGCACACCTTCACGCTCTGTGTTCCCTCGAGCCAACACACCAACACCTTTCCCCCTCTGGATGCTGTGCTTCTGGCCATTTTGCCTTCCATCTGCTCTCTTCTCTCCTCCCCACATATAAGCTGAGAAAAAGCACACGCCCAAACACCAGATAGATGACGACAGCCGTTCAACAGGGCTGCCACAGGACCCACGTCCCCTTGAGATGAAGGTAAGGGTGATGCCTCATGGTGCCACAGCAGCGTGAACCACCTGGGGAATACAGTTGCTCAAAGGGCCTAGGGAATCCCAAGAGGACCAACCCCATGCACGTCTCCAGCCACCTTCCAACCCGTGTCCAATGGCTCCAGCATGTTCATCCGTAAGAAAGAGGCAGGTCCAGGTATCTGGATTTGCCCATGACCTCCACAAGGACCATCCTATGGGACCTCACACGAGCCATCTTGAGCTTCGCAGCAACCAGAACAAAGACCCCCCTGCACCACGTCCCTTGGCTGCACGGCTGCAGATCCCCGCAATTCTCTGCATTTGTGTGATACACAGCAAAAGCGAGGGTCACACTGCCAGAACCACCAACATAAACCTTCAGGGGACAGCAAAGCACACGAGGGCCAGCTAACTCGCCCAAGCCCCCAAGCGAGCAAGCGCCAAGCGCTCGGAGCGCGCTCTGCTCCGCTGCAGCAACACCAGCTCCAGGGCCACGTCCCCACCATGGCCGTGTGCATCACGCATGCATTCCTCCTGCACGCACAGACTGCTTTCCTACAGCAATTTCAGGCACCCTGCACCAGAACATTTGTGACTAATACATATTCTAATGTTCCCGTTCACCTGAGACGTTCAAAACTTTCCTGGCTCATTTGTCAGATTATTTTTTTTTTTTTATGTTTTTAAAATACCTTCCTCCCCTCAGGCCAGTCAAATCAGTCCAGTTAATTTTAATAACCATGGACACGGAAAGTCATCTCAAGGTCACTTTTTAGTTATTTTCCAGTTTCAAGTTTTGCGGATTTTGCAGGATTTGCAATTGAGGCTTCTGATTACCTGCTACGTATTGAAACAAAAAGGAACTGGCTGAGGAGAGACAGTGATGAAGCACCCCATTGACACCCAGGTAATTAAGGAGAAACAAACATGTTTGTTGGCTGAAACAAGGGGAAAAATCATGCAAACCACTTTATTCTAACAAGGAAGAGAGCAGGAGGAAAGAAAAAGCAGCAGCTAATGTGTTTCCATCAGAATGGCACACTTTGCTCAAGCCAGTCTTCCATGGGTGTTTGCATTTTAGTGGCAAGGTTGACAGGTGCCACACGGCGACTTTTGTCACTTCTTATCAGAAAAACAACCCCCCCCAAAAAACCACCAAACTGTAAAACACAACTTTGGGATGCCCAAGACAGGCAGATTGACAGAGCCCCATTTTGAAGAGAAAAACAAACAAAACCCCCCATGTCCTAAGGGCTCAGAACAAAAGCAAAATCCTGCAGCCTGGAGATCTGTCTCCTCCCGGCCAGCCTTCGCTTAATGTCCAGGGAACGAATCCCTTGGGAAACTGGTGACACCCCAGTGACAGTTAGGTGCTTGCTCGCTCAGGGCCATGCTGGGACCAGGCACGGGCACACCACAAAGAGTTTTGCCCTGAACTCCAGCACTTTGCTCCAAAAGCAGGCACGATGCAGGTGCGTCAATCTGTGCTCAAAATGTGTTCATTAAACATTTTTAATATCGCAGTGGCAGAGTAATACAATACAGCCTGAGTCACACATCTTCCCATGTCCGCGGGGACTGCGGGTACAAGCCTGTTTTTGTTTCTTTCCCAGGGAACGATCAAGATACAGGGCTCGCAGCTCAGATCACAGCCGCTCTCCAGGGGCAGACGATGGTAATTAGTTTGTGTGCGTTCGAGGCATTTTTGGTTTCACGTCCTGCTCTGAGAGCCTGGCAGGAATACTCAAACTGCCGGGCAGAGAAACCCAGCCCTGAAATGGGTGGTGAGCAGCTGAAATTCTGGCCCCAAGTTC
The DNA here is from genome assembly GCA_013399115.1 of Anseranas semipalmata. Taxonomy (NCBI): domain Eukaryota; kingdom Metazoa; phylum Chordata; class Aves; order Anseriformes; family Anseranatidae; genus Anseranas; species Anseranas semipalmata. The sequence goes on along the minus strand of VXAA01001508.1, from coordinate 1,593,639 downwards.
TCAAAAACCAGCTTTGCACCACCAGTTATTTGCTATCTAAAAGCACCATACTCCAGGCTGGTTTTTATGTTTTTTCTTCCCCCGTGGGCCAACATCTTACAGAAAGGAGCAGCAGAAACACCTCTGTGGTCCCATGTATTCAATCACAATCACCAACCCCTTGTGCACATTCAGAGGCCAGTCCACCCCTGCTCCAGGCTCAGGAGATGACTCCTCCATACCTAAGCATCCGTTTTGCTTGAGAAGCAGCACTAGAAAATCCCACTGCATGCCTTGGCCAGCCTACGTGTGAGATGCAGAAACCCATCCGCAGCATTACAGGGCCAGCAAAGCCCTAACACCCTCAGGACTCTGCTAACATGGTGCTCTCCTTACTGGCATCGCTCCTCTTGCCCTCCAGAGCACGATTTAGCAGAGGTGGCCTGGAGCAGAGCAGGAGCAGGGTTTCCTCTGGGCTAGCGGATGCACCCAGCCCCTGCCCACAGGCTTGGAGGAGGAGGAGGAGGAACAGCAGTGAGAGCAGCACTGGACACAGCATCCTTAACCTCACTTTTAGCTCTGCACCAAACTAGACTCAGAGTGCCTCGGAGCAGTCTGGATGCAACAGCCCAGTGCCACCGAGCCTGCATTCAGCAGCAAGTTCTTTCCCCTGGTCCTGCAGGAAACCTTGAAAACCATGAGATGCTCTCAGATGCACCCTCTACCTGCACACCTCCAGCCGTGCCGGTCAGCTCCTTGCAAGATGCTAATCCTGTAGCAGTACAGCTGAAGTCAGGACTATTTTCCTGCTGACTGTGAAATCAGTAGAAAAAAAGAAAAAGAGGAGTGTATTGCCATGTACATCTGTCCAAATATAGCACCAAAGGCAGATTGGACATCAGGGCACAGCCATGAGATTAAGTCATTTTTCTGTTTGCTGAAAGCATTGAGGGATAAAAGAAAAATTAAAATGTTTTGCTGTCAACTTAATGTTTCATTTGACAATTAGTTCTGAAGCAGGGAATGCTTGAAACAAAGCAAAAAAACCTAGTTTTAAGAAAAGTATCATTAAATCACTGTTGGCAAAAATACTTTTAAAAAAAGAAAAAGAAATGCGAGTCGGAAAAATCTCTCCACTGCAGGAAGGGTGCAAAGGAAGCTTGCTTTGGCCTTGGGAAATTACCGGGTGAATATACCGAGTTTTACTGCCCAGGAGAAGACAGCGGCAGGCACGAGGTGTCCCTGGAGAGCCCCACTTGGCGTCCCAGCAGCGAGGACACCCGGGCTCACCCCGCGGGATGAGCCGAGCCGCGTCTCCGCACAGGGCCCCCGGGGCCCCAGAAGCAGGAGCGATGCCAGGCAGCTCACCCAGCTGGCCGCCCCTCTCCCTTCCCGGTGCACAGCTCCACGTCTCGCCGGTGCTCCTTTGCCCGCCGCGCTGCCTCCGTATGGCAGCGGTTACGCGCCGAGACGTGGGCAAAGCGAGCTGCTAATGGCGAGAACCGGCTGCGTGCGGCAGCCCCATAATGACTCCAGCCCGGGTGAGCAGCCCCAGCATTCTGCCTGTTAAGCACTTTATTTTCCGAGTCGACACGCTCAAGGACTTCGATGTTTAACATTCAGACTAAACTCCCGTCAGCCGGCAGGTCGGGACAGACGAGGTGTGCGCACAGGGAGGCAGGTGGGATGCAGCGGGCTCCCCACCGTGAAGCACGAGATCAGCTGCAGTGATTAGCAATCAAAATTAACACACAAAACAGTGCATATACCAAACCCAGGGGAGAGGGAAGGAGAGCGACACATGAAGCAGCTGGTGGAAAATATTAAGAGGAAAAAATAAAAGTGTACATTCTCATCCAAATCCACTTTCTGCCGGTGGTTCATGGGGCTGACTGCTGCCACCCTTGCAGCCTCCCATCAGTGCTGCTGGCAGGGGAACAGCGTCTGCCCTCCACCAGGCTGGACGGGCACATAACCCTGAGCTAAGAGATGCACCCCGGAGCCGCAGCATCCCTCCCACCACCCAGGTCACGGCAAGGGCTGCAGGAGCAAGGGTACCACGATGTGCGGAGCTGGAGCGGCTGCTTGTGCACGCGGAGCTGTGGGGAAGGGGGAGCAGCAGGGAGATAAGTGCTCGCTTCTGCACACGGTACAGGAAAGGATTAGATACTTACAAATATTTTATCCTAGCTAAAGTAATTGCACCACTTGTTCTTATGAGTCAGAGCTATTTATTTTCATGCTTCAGGGCATCAGTTGATCACACCAGCTGAGGTCAGGCAGAAATTCCCCATTGCTCCTGCAAGTGTTTTGCATATTGCAGGGAAGCGCATTCTCATGAGCTGCTGCAGCCCAGGACACCTCTTGTCCTGGCCTCCTTCAATGCCCACCGGCTGCAGCACAGGACCCAATGGGAACGACGTCCCCAGCCTGTGGCTCCTTAATCCCCCCCAGCACAACACAGAAAACATCACTGTGCTCTCTCCAGTTTCACTTCTGCTCAGAGAGCACACATCCCACACTCCTGCCCTGCCTGGAAGATGCTGAGGCTTTAGGAGCCTTTGGGGCGAACCACAGCCAGCTGCTTCCCTACTCCAGGGAGCAACTGGACAGAGGGACTGGTGGGAAGAGCATCCAGATGAGAGGAGAGGATATCAGTCATCCAGGAGGTGAAAACAAAACCAGCTCCTTTTGACCCAGAGCACCAGAGCCAAACCGGGGTCACTGAAGCTCATTTTGGCAGCCAGTGACTCCGCGGCCTCTGCTGGGAGCAGACATGGATAACTGCTCATTTCCCAACACTTAGTGATTCACAGCTCTAATTGTGTCACCGCAGAGAACTCTCCCAAAACCAACATTTGGCCATTAATATAAAGGGAAAAACAAACAGGCAGCACATGCATGGAAGGGGCAGAGGAATGCAAGACCGCAGCCAGAAGTCTTGGACCAGAAAAAGAAATCCACCTGCCTGTGCTCCCTCCCAGCGCTAACCAGCCAGCCTGCGGGTAGCTCTCCAGTAATTCAGGAGCATTTAATAAAGGTCTCGGAAAGAAACAGCCATTGATCTCTGAGCAGCGAGCATGAAATGAACAGGCAGAGGCCAGCACTCACCAAATAAAAGGTTCCCCTCGCGCAAACAGCAGCTCTGCCACTCGTGGAGCAAAACACGTGCACGCAGCGGCTCTGCCCCGGGGAACGGCAGAGGTGAGGGCAGGGGATGCTGCTGCGATCCGGGATGGGTGCAGCACCCCAGCACAGCAGGGATGACAAGGTGCTTCGCCGTACCCCAGAAACCCCATGCTTCTGGCTTGAAATACCTCCTGGAGCTCCACAGCACAGCTCCCCTCTCCCCTTCCTTTCATCAGCACTAATCTCCAAACGTCTTTCCCATTTGGCCTCCCAAACTACATCAGTTTGTCTCCTCACCCCTGCTCAGATGCTCACCAAAAAGCCAGGTATCTCGCATTTCTTGAGCTGTGCTTCACTGATCCACGTTAGTAATTACAGTGCTGCAGCAGCACCTCTGTAACTTTAATTATAAGACGATTTCTGTTATAATCCCTGGTTTTGACTCACTACCCCAGACCCCCCTCCCCTTGCCCGCATCCTCTCACTCGGTCATTTCAGAAGTGAAGTCATGCAGATAAGGAGGAGTTTGAACAATTAGGTATAATGATAATACGGACACCGCTTTCATGCAGATGTCTGAGTACTTCTTCAAGGGCAGGAGTGCAAAACTGCTTGCTCTCTCAAGCTTTGACATTTCTTATGTCATCAGAAACAGCATCAGGATCGTTTTCAGAAGCTTGCATTTGTTTCCTTTTCAGATAAACGTTATTCCCATCTTCTCCAAAGCTCCGGCATACACTCCCCTCCCTCTTGCTACAAGAAGGCAAAACCCTCCAGCTCCGAGGTTCGAAAACCCAGGTTTCACACCCAGATCTTCAGCTCAACTCACTCGACTTCACCCAGCAAGTCACTTCACCTCTCATCCCCCCACCTGTCACTGGGGATAATATTTTTTCCTGACATGCTTTGTTATCCAGAGATAGAAGATTCCGTAAATGCTGAATTATTATCATCAAATTATAATACTCAGAACATTGTCTCCCTTTGGGATTCACGCTGCAAGAGGAGAGAGCACAGCACAGGCACTCAGAGCTGAGACGTGCCGTGTTTAGTTCCCTTAGAGATAACGGGGATGGATGCTGCTTCACCGTTTTCTCTTTTCCTCAGCTGTCCTGGAAGAGTCTCTCTCTGACAGGTCTTCTGCTGGAGAGGATTGAACTATATTTGAAAGGTAATTTTGAAGCAAATGGGAACAGAAGTGTCAGAGTTGTCATGAAGAGATTTTTGGAATTTCCCTTCCATTTCATGGGGCAGGGGAAAATCGAGACATTTGGCATTTCATTGTTTTCAAAATGGGATGGATCCTATACCACCACCTCCCGCTCCCCCAGCTGCCTGCAGGCTGCGGGTGGGAGGACCATGCAAAAGCCCCCAGAATGGAGCCAGCCCCCAGAAGGCCCCACACATTTAGTTCTCTCCCATTTTCACTTCCAGAAATTAAGATAAGGCAGACTGCAGATAGAGCCATTCACCGCATGGGACAACAACATACCCTGCTGAGGTTCCTACAGAAGAAGCTGTCGTGAAGCCTCTTCCCAGCCCCACCAGTGACAGCCAGCACCAACCGGGCACCAGGCTTCCAGCACAGCACCCCGCATCCCCAGACACACCAACATTCACATCAGACTTCCCAACATTAGAGCACACAAAAGCAGAGCCAGCAACCTCCAGGTCTGGTGGACACAACACAAGGCTTTACGCTCCACCAAACACCGCGTACGGAACGGCCCGTCTGGGGCAGCATCTTCTGGGACAGCCCATGGGAGGAGCAGCACCCACCACCCCGTCTGACGGGGGTCTTGGCACCGTGCATGGGGCAGACTCGCTCCTGGAGATGTCGCCGCGAGGAGCAGCTGGCCGGCAATTGACAAAGCAAGATGACCTGCTACATCGTGCTGGCTTGCTTCAACATCATCAAGCCCCTCCAATGTCACCTTTCCAGAAGTGGAAAAGACAGCCAAATCTGCAGGGAAGCCCACCGGGCTGGGCACAGCAGCAGCTCTGCAAACCATAGGCCAGTGAGCTCAGTTTGTGCCGGAGGGCCCTGGAAGCCCGTGCACCCCTTGCCACCACCCTGCCTCTCACCACCTTGGGGCGCAGCCCGGCTCTGTCCCACCGTGCTCCTGCTGTCACATCCACCGCCTCTCCCCAGGAGTTATGACAGCAGGTGATACAAGACCTTGAATTTAATTGCAGTGGAGAGAAGGGGAAAAAAAAATAATGTTCAGAGTGATGAAGAACCCCTATCACAAGCCACATTATTTGTGTCTCTTTTCTAGAGAATTTTAGAGTTTGCTTGGGGTTTGGCTTGCGTTTTGCAATTCAAGTCCGCAGCATGCACAGAAATAAGCCAGCTACGAACCCGCGGGCGAGCCGTCGATCCCGCCACGAGCGCCCTGCCAGTAGAGCACGGGAGGTGCCTGGCATCGCCACCAGCTGGCACCGCGCACCCAGGACAAACACCTCACCCCCTCGGTCCGCTGCCTGATGCTCACCGCACGATGCCCTCCTGCATCCCCCTCAACAGGGGGAACGGGCAGGTTCAAAGCTCCCACACAAGAAGGACTCTATCATGCCAGGACCACTGCTGGACACCTCAGGGAGATGGGAGAACATTTAAAAGTAAAAATCCCACACCCTTACAAGCTCTAGGGCTAAACCTGCTGTTACTGCCGTTATACTTGCCACTTGGCTTGTATCAGAAAACGCGGTCAGGGCTTTCCCATGCTCTTTGTGCTCTTTGAGGGCAGCTTCCCCTACAAACTGCAGGCACGCTGATGCACAGGGCAGCGGCGAGGGTCACTGGGCCCCGCGGGGAAGGCTGGAGCAGGGATGGGAAGAGGCACAAGGCCAGCAGGCATGGGAGCTCCTCCGGAGGACTAGCAGAGATTAAATATTTATAGATTTTAATGCATTGATTTGTTAAGTCGGGAAACAGTCCTTTAAGAGGTTGAAGTTGCCTTTCAAGGCAACTCTTAATCAGCAGTGCAGGTGCAGCAAAGAGGAGCTCAGCAAGAGGCAGAAGCCACGAAGAAGGAAGGTCTCGGGAGCAGGGCTTTCCCCTCTGCGCCTGGGATGGGAGCTGGGCAGCTCGGAGAGCCCTGGAAGAGATTTATTTCTCTTTCTAATTAAGTTTCTCCTGTCAGGGATTTATTTTTGGACAGCGCTTTTGCAGGAGAAAATTAAGTGATGCTGCTGAAGGAGAAACAAACTACAGTGTCTGATGGCAGCCATAAAATAGACTCCACACCCCTTCCGAAATCAGCACAATCTGATGGAGCAAAGCTGCTGCCTGGGCCTCTCGCTGCATCCCCACCCCTATCCCGGCCCCTGGCCTTGCTTCAGGAGAAAAAAACAAAGCCCAAACCAACTCTGCTTCAAAAGCATGAAATAACCAAAACCGGGGGGTGCCCGACCAGAGCTGACGCAGGTGAGGTCAGTGCTGCTGGAAGCGCTGCCCGGGGGGCACGGGGTCTCCTGCTAGACGAGGGCAAGGTCACAGCCCTGGGGCCCCATCCGCTGCTCATGTGCGTTAAGGCTGGGACAGAGCTCCTGGACCGTGGCCTTTGTCCTCTGGAAATGCATTCCCCATCCCGCAGGAGACATGGCTCATTTATTACAGTGCAGGACCAGACGCACAATGCCTGCCCAGCAAAACTTCCTGGAATCCATCCATGGAAAACAATATTTCCAAGTAAAATGACAGTTTTAATTCTAATTCAGCTAACCAGAGGGTGCAAGCTACATGTTACCCCTTTCCTCCCTCCTTTTCTTCAGTGAAATTATATTCCCTGAGAAGAAAACTGTGAGGAAAGCTTTGGATGCTCCTCTCTGGCTGGGAAGCATCAAGCAGTCCCAGGGCTGCCCATACAACATCCCATAGTCCATTGAATCCATTAGCTTACTTATCAATATGAGATTAATTATTCCAGTTCAACAGGATATTTAGTTATTTCTTTTACGCTCCAGCTACTGCATTCAGAAGAGCCGAGATGCTCTCGCCTTGGCTCACTGGATTCGCTAGTCCTCATGGTCACCACCAGCTTTTAAGACACGAGCAAATGCCTCCTCTGGGCTCTCTAACAAAATAGCAAATAAAACCCGTTTCAGGAGAATCTGCTGATGCCTCCACTGTGTTTTCCAGCGACAGCAGCAGGGAGTGGAGCTCCATCCCCGCTCCTCCCCAACCCGCCCCAGGGCACGTCAAGGGCCGAAGCTCACATCGGGGACCGCAGTTGCCTCTTTAAAAGTATAAGTGATGCGCCTGGAGTTTGGGTTGTTGCTGCCAAATTTTAACAGCAAAGGGAGGAAGGGGGGAAAAAAGGGAGGGAAGATGCAAACATGGGGAATACAAACTCGCACACATTTTGTTCCCAAATCCTCCAAACGTGACTCACTTTGTTCTATTGTGACTAACTGAAACGCCTCTGAGGAGTTCATTTCACGTCTCATCCATTCTCTGAATAATGGGAAAATCCCTCTTTGTTTCTCTAAGATATCAGCACACACTATGCACCACGTATACCCAATTCCATTAGACATAATGGAACGAGATTGTCCCAGAAGTTGTTTTCAATTGCTTGAGTGCATCCTTCATTTAGGGAAACAAGAATATATGAGCCTCTCTACCCGGGCTGATGTGCGGATGCAATTTTTAAGCTGAAGTCAGGGCCATTTGCTCCCTGGCAAGGCTCTGGTACGGGACGAGGGTTGGTCCTTCCCCTGCCCAGCTCCTGAGCTGCGTTAACCATGAGGCCTGGCTGCCCTCCTTGGGAACCCCGCAGCAAGAGCGGCTGCAGCCAGCACCCTGCCACACGTGAAGCTGGAGGTCAAGCTGTGCTACAACACGCGGCCCCCCTCTGCGTTTCAAGCTCGGGTGCTCCTATCAGGCACTGAAGCCTTGAGGTGCTACATCACACGCAGCACAATGCCCAGCAAGGATGCTGCGAGATGCGCCAGGGATGCCCAAGACATGCCAGCCATTGACCTGATTTCCCAGGCTCCCAGGGCACGTGCCATTATGCAGCCCATAATCACCAACACTTGTACAGTCAGAGGGCTGAGTGGAGCAGAGACCTCAATGCATAACAAAAAGCCTGCTTATTTACCAAGGAAAACTGATCCCCAAGGAAAGCGTGTTCTAGCTGGCTGCCTACAATTTACTTAGACTTCTTGGGACAAAAGAAAGTTTGAAAGCCTTGGAGACGAAGCGGCTGCCTTAAAGACACCGCGGTAAGACCACAGCTAGCTCTGCAGCCTGTATTCAGCAGCAACCGATGGGGCTCGGTGGGGGGAGGAAGGATCACAGCAGACAGGTTCGAGTTTTGCTTTTTGATTGACTGCCACCTTGAGACAGCTCTCTTCCCAACGTGAGAGATCACAGCAAAGCAAACGGCACCTTAAGCCTACAGGATGCTCTTCAGCAGCGGGTTTGCGTGAAGCCTTCGCAGCACAGGTGCTTAAAGCAAAGCACGTGTCTGAGCCGCACTGCTGAATCGTGACGGATGCTCACACAACAAATGCACACCCGTACCTGCTGCGTGCAATTACCCCCCAGCCACGCTTCATATCACGGACTTCAGGCATCTCAAGTTCTACAAGTTTTAGATTTCCCCCCTTGGAAAAAAACGCACGCAATCCAAGCACAACCAGAACGACAAAAACCACACCTCAAAGCACAGAACTGCTTCCAAGCTGTTCTTCTCTGCTGCATATTTATTTTCTATTCAGATTTACCTCCCCAGCCCCATAGGGAAGGAACAGACCAGCTCCTGCCAGCAGCCAGCCCCAACCTCCGCAGCGTGAGACTGGCAAATCACAACCGCGGGCACGGGGCTGCGGGGAGAGGAGCGAGGCTGAGCTCGGAGGAAAGCGGTCCCAGGGCAGCCCCTGCATCTCCCCCACGCACCTCTCCCCCTGCTGGAGCTGCCTCCTGCCAGCCTCTCGCCTCAGCTACAGGGCACGGGACAGGGCTCAGCATCACCTCCCCATGTGCCCAAAAGCTTATTCCAGCCCTGTCCTCGCCTGCAGATGGATGAGCTCAGGGCCACACTGAATCATACTTTTTCCCTTGAGCTGGCACCCAGCCTTCCTTCTATAGCTTCTCCTGGCTTGGCTTCAACAGCAAGAGGTTTTATTACTGTGCCTTGCTGCCCTAATTCTCTCCGCACTCAATTTTCCATCGACACATTGACCCTCTGCCACATTAGCTCGCTCCGGGACCCCTGCCCACGCTGGGGCAGGGGCAGCTGCAGCATTTGGAGCTGGCATGGAGGGGCAGGAGAGCGTCCTCCTGGGAGGGAGGGAAGTGCCTGAAGGGGGAGGAAGACGAGGAGGAAGCTGGTGAAAGCAAAAAGGATGCAGAGCAAATGAAGGGTCAGGGGAAGAGAAAGAAGAGAGCCAAAGCAGCAGAAATCGTACTGGTGGAGTAGGAAAAGCTACACCAACACACAGCAATAAAATAGACGCATGGTACCAGCACGAGGCACTAGTCAGGCTGTCATTTGCTCACCCTGGGTGAAACTCTTGTGGCTCCAGATGTCACCAATCCAGCCCCACCTGGCTCCAGCCACCCCAATGCCTCGGTCGCCTTTTTATAGCCCCCCTGGGGCACCCACAGGAGCAGAGACAAGAAAACCTGCCTCAAAGCCTGCGTTACAGCTTGGGCCACTACGTGCACCTGCCTGGGCTGCAAGGCAGCTGGGCAGGAGCCCGACAGCTCGCTCATTTGGGCTTCAACCGGCACTTCCCAGCCCCCCATCCAGGGAGGGATGCGACCTGCACCTGCACCATCTCCGAGCCAGTGCTGGCTGCTGCCAGGAGCCAGCTCACCCCCAGCCGCTCCTGCTCCGTCCCATCCCGCTCGCTCCCAAGCGGGCACACGAATGCTGCAGAGGAGCAGCCCCACGGGGGGCGAGAGCAAGGGGATGGGTGCCAGCACGGCTGGGGGCTCCGGGAGGAGGAAGAGGAGAGCGCTGGCTGCAGCTGCCTGCCGAACACAATGCAGAGACAGAGAATGGCCTGTGATTACAATTTGGAGGGCTTCTATGCACTGAAAGGGAACTGATTCAATTGTGCCACAACTCCTGAGAAGCTGTCAGCAATCAAGGCATTCTCCCTGCTACAATCATCAGAGGCAGGGCACGCACAAGAGCAGAAAAGAGTATGGTTTAGGTGATGGCAAGGTACGGCTGCGAGGCTCATTCTGCAGCTGTAATTTCCCTCCCGGATCAGCATCCATCACAGGAGGGAAGCGGGGAGGCAGACAGGGGACACAGAGGAGCCCCTGGTTTGCAAAACACTGCTCTGGTGAGTGCAGGAAGCCACCGAGACCCACCACGCCACCTGCAACACCTCGCTGCACACCTCAGCCCAGGCCAAAAAAACATTAATGCAGACAAGCCAGTAACAAACCCCTCTGGCTCCCACCCTTCCCTAACGCCCACTGTTCACAGGAGAGCACACATCTCCCTGGGGTGTGCCCAGAGGGGATGGGGAGGAAGCAGATGCTGGGAGCTGGTGGGCACCAAAGCAATGTGAAGCCTGGTGGAGCCAACCAACAGCACCGGTGGGCTGGGAGCAGCCCGCTGCTGCTCGTATATGGAACTCGCTTCACACAGCTGGAAAGCGACCCCAACAAGATTCCAGCTTTTAGGCCTGCAAGAGATTGGAGTTCATCATCACAAAGCATTCACCGTGCCAGAAATGCGAGGGGTCTGCTTTGCCACTGAGCGCAGAACTGAGCCACCGGCGTGCTGCAGCAGCACTGCACGTGCCGATTATTGCAGAATTTATCATGAGCGCAGCACGAACGTGACTTTTACAACTCTGCTCCCATGCGGAGCCTGAAGCCCACACCGGCCCAGCAATGCAACATCTCAAACTCTTCACCCCACATCCCAGAAACTGGTTCCCAGACCCGAACACAGCCTGCAGCAGGATGCTCCTCATAGCCGCGAAGCCTGCCATGCCGAGACGCGCATCTCCCACCAGGCCTGCGGTCCACAAACCCCCTGCAGGAGGCAGGGCAGCACCCATGGCATCGCCAGCACGGGGCACGCCAGCAGCTGGCCGGGGAAAGACCCAGCTCTGCGCTTGCACCCCAGGAAGAGGAGCCACGCACCAGCTGCTCAGACACCCTTCACGCGAGGCATCGTCCCTCTTGTGTTTTCTGAGGCACCGGGACACGCATCCTCACTCGCCCACTTGCAGGGCTCCCTGCTAACCCAGCTGAAGTTGTGGTTTTGTTTTTTTTTAAGCTTTGCAGAACTACCACGGAAGAACATGCAGATCTGTGAAGCTTGCCTTAAATCAGGAAAATGCATCACGTGTGCACTGATAGGTAGAAGCTATCCTATTATCCAAGGAGATTGTAATTACCTCATTTGCCTATTAAAAGGATACTGTGACAATATTTAAGTTAGAATGTTTTGGTTATTTGCTAAAAATTATGTGGTAGCAATCAAGTGAAAATTTAAGCTGTAATGCAGTCACAGCAATATCGCTAGTAATTTGTGTAGCCAATAACAATTATTTTTAATGTATTAGCCAACATGTTTAAATATGCTTTTATATATGCACACACATATGCATAAAGGTAGAAACTTTTCCTACAATATTTCTCAGATGGCCAGAGCACATTAGACCATGCAAGCAACAGCTTTGGTCTACACAATACGAAGCATTAACACTTGCTTTTGATTTCTACTTCTGTAAACCCCAATTTTTCTACTGCCATCCTAGCACAAGCACACACGGGTGGTTACAGCAGCCCTGAACAAAGGCTCTCAATCGAGAGCAGCAGCCGGGCTGCTCGGCTGGGGCCACCCCGCAGGGAAGGACCCACAGCATGGATTTCCCCTTTCAGCTCTCAGTTTATGTGAGCAGGTGTCCCCCAGTCCCCTGAACTGGTGTCACCCCACTTCGCCAGGAGATGTCCCAGGCAGCCTGAGCCAGACCCTCCAAGTGGATGCAGGAGATGAAGTCCCCCAGCAGGCAACCTATGCCATCAGGGGAGAATTCACCGAGCCCCACAGAGGGACAGAATACAGGGGACAGTATGATTCTCCCTTCTCTGCAAGCACACCCTGGGGTCAATAGCTCCTCCACCCTCGAATTACTGGGGGAAATGTCCTGGCTCTTTCTTAAAAGGCTCCTGTAGCTCTGCTCCCAGGTTTAACCTTGGTTTTACTGTCCCTTAACACATAGCCCACCCGGCTGTGCAGGGTACAGAGTGTCTTTCTTTCCTTAAATAACAATAAAAAAAAGGAAACAGACTCATACATTTTTACTTGGCATCTCCCTCAGAAAATAGAAATCTGATTACTTATTCCTTGCACTCTGCAGGGCTTAAATCCCAAATTACCTTTGCCAGGCCAGACATAGCGAATAAATCCCTGCTCCTAGAGATGTCCTCGCCATTATAAGAGCATGACAGGAGCAGCATCCCATTGACCTGAGGACACCGGGAGCACCAACTGCAACCCCTGGCTCGGTGGCACCACCTGCCAGCCGACACGCAGTCCCAGGAGGGATTAGCCGGATCGTCCAGGGGACGATGCATTTCCCAGCTGCGAGCAGCCTTGGAGAGCACAGGCACCAATACTCAATTTCTTTCTCTGCTGTGGCATTTAACCTTGTGGATAGGAATGACAGGGTGGGGAGAGAAGAGACGCAGGGGAGGATAGATGTTTCTACTCAAAGACATCCTTCCCATGTCCTACCCTCCCCAAGAGCTGCTGGAAGAGGCTTGCTTTATTTGTAGAAAGCAGAGAAAAAGAGCAATATTGCAGCCTGTTGTAGCCTTCTGGCAATTCGAGTACGGGAGAGCCGACACGCGAGCAGGTCTGCCAGAAAGGGGCTGCTCCTGAAGACTCAGAAAAGCAGGAGAGATTGCAGCAATCACACAGCATGACCCCCTGCCTGGCAGCGGCCAGCTAATTTCATTTTGGGATTTGTGCTTCATTTTCAGCTTGAATTTATCTAATTGCAGCTTCCAGCTGCTGGATATAGTTATGTCTGAGTCTGCAAGGCTGGGGGGCTTTGCTCTGAGCAGCCTTATTTTCCCTGCCGTATACGGAGAGATGGCCAACTGATGTTATTGTTCCCAAGCTTTCACATCAGGAAAGAAGAAAAACTCCCAACACAGGGCCAGGCTCAGCCATGCATCACATCCACCTTTCCCTCTGCACACCCAAGGACTGACCAGTACTTTTTTTTCTTTAAACAAAAAAAAAAGAAGACCATGGCCCTGGGACTGCAGAGCTAGCTATCAGACTGCAGGAGAGAAGGAACTTGGTTCCGAGTCTAATTGGGGGTCAGCCAATTCAGAAAACAGCGAAGTATAATCTGAGCAGGTCAAGGCAACACAACTTCCTTAAGGGACTGGGGAAGAGAGGCATGCCGGGCAACCTGGCAGTATTATCTGCAAAAAAAAGCCTTTAAAATAGATGAAGGTGATTTAGAGGGTCTAATTTCAGCGGATTTTCAGAGAGCTTATGATAAAAGTGCTTCATAAAAGATTAAGGAAAATAAATGGCTACCCAGTAAGGGGCACAGCCAGGCACGGATTACAGCTGGCTAGACGAAAGGAAACAAAGACAATGCTTCCCAAATTGAGCAGAGGTTAGCAGGGGCCAACTGCATTAAAGGAAGGCATCACGAAACGGAGGGCAAGCTGCAGTTTTGGAGGATCTTGGGGAGCTTTGGCTTGCTGAGGCCACAGGGTCTGAGCAGCTCCAGCTGGACTCATTACAGTCCAGGGGGGACAGACAGCGAAATCCTGCACAGTGCCACGCGCTGCTCGCCATCGGTCCGCTCCTCCAACACCACCGATGCATTCAGGAGCTGGATTTCATGGAACGCGGCATCCTGCGGGGCTCAGCACCTCGGGATGCTGGACCTCCACCTCCCAGGCAGCAGCACTGCTCTTGGCTCAGCGCCTTCTAAACAGTAACGTCCTGGTAACCGGCCGGGTACATAAAATACAGCCTTTTGCAGCTTTTCAGTGCTACCTCCCCTCCCTACCTGCTGCCCTAGAAGAGAAACAAGGCTTGTGTGGACCCCGAGGGCTGCTTTTCCCCCAGAAACTCCCCCAGACAGGCTCCTCTGCCAAACCGGACAGGGGACCCTGGGCATGCTCGTGCACGTTTGGCTGCAGCACCGCTGGAGAACGTCTGCAGGCAGGACCATGCGTGGAGCCCACTTTAGAGGCAGCCTCTAAGCCTCTAAGCAAGTATTTGACATATATTTTGGGGAGGTTGTAGGGAGGGAGGGCTGCCAGTTCAGGCAAGCAAGTTAAATTGAAGAGAAGCTGGTTCAGTGCTTTTCATTAACAACCCTCCAAGGGGGGAAAAGAATGTAATTCCCAAGTCTAAAGTAAAATGAAAAAAACACCCTCTTCTTCATGCGAAGGTAACGCAGAGTAAATCAATCAAACTCTGCTCCCCCATGACAGGGGAGGACGCATCATTGCACAACACTCATCGCTCCCAGTTGGTGATTTCTCATCTCGCCAAAGCCTTTCCGAGCGGTGGCCCGGGGCCATGACAGGCTACACGGCCAGCTCGTCCTGTCCCACAGGCTTCCACGCCTTGCTAAACATCCCGAGTGATGCACTTCCCCTAACGACACCACAGAGACAAATCGGTCCTTGGGTGGTTTAAGACCTTTCACAGTTTTTTCAGGGACCCAGGAGGGAGCCACATTAGCAGCCTCCATGCACCTAACAAGAAGCTGTTCAGTGACAACTTCTAGAGAAATCCAGACAAAGTGTCCAGCTTCCCAGGGATTTTTCAGTGGGGAGCACTAATGACATCAATCAGAAAGCCAGTTGAGCTTCCTACACCCACTGTCTTGTGCCACTTCTTCGTCAGCATCTCCAGCAGTATCCAACAGCGGGAGCACGCTTCCAGCCAGCCCCAAGCAACGCACTCCGTTCCTACATGCAGGAAAGCAGCAGGGCTGAGACGCCCCGTGCACCAGTTGAGGAGCGACGTGTGCCCACACCGACACACGGCACAGCCCTGCTCCAGCCCTCATCGCCCCTGGGACGTCTTGCTCAGCCCAGAAGCAAAGACAATGACCAGACCATTCGACTTCAGACTGGACACCAAGCACGCACCAGCAGTGCCACATCTCCGTGAATACGGGTGCTTCTTTAACAGTGCTTGCAAATAATTTCCCAGGTAAACCCCTCACAAACTGATGGGGATGAGGAAATTGCACCCCATGCACTGTCCTTGGTGCAGGGGTATCCCCAAGGCTTTGGGCAGAGATGTTTCTAAAAAAGCATTGAGGTGATATGGGGCAAGGGTGTTCGCATGCAGTCTGAACACGGACCTGAGGGCCTGGTTTATACCCAGAAGTGTCACTGGGTACCAGCCCTGTGGTGGGGACTGGAAAGTGGCAGTCACTTACTGGATCCAACTGGAAGAGCAGGGAGAAAGCCAGTGCTCCACCAGCAACAGGAGCTTTCCAGCAGCCAGCTCGCATGCTCCATCCTAACAAAGACACAAGTGAAACTCGAAAGGGAACGCGACAGTCGCTCTACGTGCCCCTCTCAGCCAGAGCCAGACTGCATCGGTCAAACGCACGCCTCCATGCACATCCAGCATCTACTCTCCCTGCAAACGTTGTGAGGGAAAGCCCCTTCAAATGGGATTTCTCCCCACTGGGGGGTTTTCCTCCAGTACAAATCTATTCAAAAAGAAGATAAAGTATCTCCAGTTTGACTGAGGTTTTATTCAGAGAAAGCTCTGGCTCAGAAATAATTGCCATTTGCTATAATTGGTGAGATGCAGGAAGGGACTAGATACAAGTGGAGTCTGGTGCAATTTTGGGAGATTTGTTACGCTTAGCTCACTTCTATCAATTTCAGTGGCTCAGACGCTTATGACCTGTTGCTCAGCTTATTGTGAAAATGGCTTTTATTTACTGCACTTCCATTAAAAGATGAAATCCATGCATAGGGCTCACAGGGCAGAAAATCACAGTTTACGTCTCAGCTTATCTCCCTTCAGCGGCCTCAGCTCATTTTCGCCCTGGCTCACTCCCAGCTGCTATAAAAAAATATTTCCCAGCAGTGTTTTGAGTAGCCAAGGCCCCTTCCAGCCCGCAGGGCAGGAGGCGCGCTTGGATTTTGAGGGAGCGCTCAGCACCGCAGCCACTGCATCAGCCCAGGCTGGGGCACAGGGATGCCGGGACACCAGCGGTCCTTTTGCAGCAAGCACAGACCCTGCCGTGCTCACAGCCACCCTCGGAGCCCCAGCCAGCGCTGCTCTGCCACCAGGCTATCAGCTCCCAGTGCCCGTAACCTAAGAAGATGGGGCGAGCAGAGGGCAGACCCCGCGCTGCACTCCCGGAGGGCAGGTTCCCGCATTCCTGGATTTTCAGAGCCTCCTCTTGCTGCAGATCAGGCATCGCTGGCGCAGAAGCAGGCTCCGCACCTCCTTGCCCCAGTTCCCTTCCAGCGCTTCTCCCCAGAGCTGCAGCACGGCAAGCCCTGCGCATCAGCGGGCAAAGAGCAAGCGGCACCGGGATGCAGGCAGCTCCTCGCGTGCTGCCTCCTGCTTTGCAGAGTGGACACCACAAGCCACGTTAACCCCAGTGTCAGGGATGGGGGGGCTCCTCAGCCCTCGTGCGAGGCTGCTCGCACACCAGCCCCACCATCTCCAAGGGCAGCTGGAGCCGGTCCCCAGCGCAGAGTTGCTAAGGTTACTCCTCAGCTGCCTCGTTAGAGAAGCCGTCACTCTTCAGCAGAGAGCAGGAGATGCGTGTGCATGTGGGGGAGAGAAAGGGAACTTCAAACAATACAGAGCATTTTTAGTACATGAAAAGCAAAGAAATACCCTAACTCCTAACGGGGCCACGCAACAGCACTCAGACTCATGAGCTGCAGCCATTTGCTAGGCAAGCACGTGGGGCAGCAGCTATCCCAGCCCAGAGAAACAGCAAATTCAGGGCTAGCCAGCCCATTTAACACACCTCCACCCACCCACCCACTTCTTCCTCCTCTTGCTTTGTGTTTCCACTATTCTCCTTCACACAGCCCTTTATGCCCCACCAGCCTGCAGGTAGGCAGCAGGACAGGATCCCTCCCAGCCACCCACCCTCCATGCAGGAACTTCACATCACCTCCATAATACAAACAGGGACTGGGTCTGGCAAAGGGGGGAGAAGGGAGAGCACCAGGTGCACTCGCTCAGTCACGGTCATTTCATGAGTCAGCAGCAAAGGCAAGAAGAGAATCCCAGAATGACTCAAAAGCCCAGTTTTCCACCAGATGAATCTGCACACTCATTTATGCTTCCCTTAACTGCAGCAAAGATAACTGAGGGGAGCCACTTCTCTCCCCCCTATCTTCCAAAAAAAAAATCAACGTATCGCTTTCACCTCCTCCAAGCAGATCCCCAGTCCCATACACAGCACAGCGTGTTGACAATATCACGCAGCCTTCCTTTGCAAGCTAACAAGCCCAGCTTCTCCACTGGGCTTTGCTTTGATGCAGCTCCTCAGGAGAACGCTCTGCTGGAAGAGGGGACACAGCAGAGCCCCAGCCCCATAGCCATCAGTCGCTGTGGCTCAGCTGAGCCCCTCTGACTCTTCCAGGCCAAACAGCAGCTGTTCCACACACTGCTTCGCTGCTCCACACCACAAAATCACCTCAAAAAAAATTTGGAGCAGCTGCAAGCTTCAGGCTGCACCTCCAGGCTGTGGGACAGGTCCTTCATCTGCCACCCCACTGACATCGTTGTGCCTTTGCTCAGTCCCTCGGTTTTACAAAGCAGGAACCAAGCCTGGAGCATGGAACAAGACACACCAAGAGCCAGGACACCTCAAAGAGGCTTGGAGTCTCCTTCTTTTGGAAAAAACCAAGCATGGCATGCAGATCCCATCTACAGCAGCCCCGCTGTGGAGCCAGCTCTGAGCAGCCTCCTGCTCACTTCCATCCCAGCTCCAACAGCAGAGGACTCTCCTCCAGGAAGCCACCAAGGAGGAGAGGCAAGACCTCACCGTGCTGGTACATGACACACGGGGAGCCCAGGGCTGCCCCATCCAGCACAGGCCAGCAGCTGAAACCACTCGGGCTCTGTGGCCAAGCCTTCCAGGAACAGGAGTAGTGCTATTCCTGGATGGCAGCACTGCTGGGGTGTTACTTTGCTGTTTCAGAAAAGTTGAAGAGCAGCAGGATAAAAAAGCAGATGCAGCCAAAAATGCAAAGAGATCCCTGGAAGTGAAGCACTTGCCAAGTTTCTCCCTAACGCTTCAAGACACCCACTCATCCTCCCCAAGGGCCTGTCAGACTCGCATGGCAAAAAATACATGCTCCACACCCACCCGAATCCAAAAGAAAGGACCCTTAAATAAACCTGGAATCTAGGGCTGGCAGGAAGACAAAGTTGGGGGTGGAAGAGGAATTTTTGGTGTCTATTTTCTAACGAAGGAACTGCCTGACAGTTCTTCTACAGAAGACCAGGGCTCATGGCCCTGCAACTCACACAGCCCCCTCAGACATCATAATAGATTGCTTTTAATTACAGGGCATGCGCTCAGAGGCACTGGGTATCTGAGAGCATGCAACAGAAGCTAGAGCTTAATGGCAAGAAAACCCCATCACACAAGGCAACGCGTTTAAAAGGCCATGGGACAGGAAATCCCAAGAAAAGGCATAGGCGAGTCCCCAGCTGTGCCAGCTGCTGTACAACCCCATCAGACACCACGGATGTTGCCTCCTGTCCCACACCTCAGCGGGTGCGAAGCTGCAGGAGGCAGCGTGCAAGCAGCTGGGGCCGCAGCCAGGGCCCTGCAGCTCAAGTGGGCGAGCGGAGAGCCGAGGCGGAGGCCGTGGCGATGGGGGAGCAGCCTCTGGAAGAGGCTGGGAAGCCGCTGGGAGACCCACCAGGCCACTGCCCCTCCCGACACCGGCGCTCACAGCCAGCCTCTGCCCCCAGGAAGAGCAGCCCATGGCCAGAGGTGGCTGACTCCAGCCTCCCCCTTCATCCAGAGCCCAGACGCTGTCCTTTGGCTAATCCATGATGCAGATGCCTGCTAAACAGCCGTGAAAAATTTGTTTTCATTTATCAGCTTTCAGACCAGCTCCGGCTGCAAGGAGCACGGCTGCGCCCGCTGCTCCAGCAGCCCTGGAGGAGAGCGCGCACCCACGGGGGCACCCATGGGTCTCCCCAGCCCGGCACGCTCCAGAAGCACCAGCAGCACCCGCTCGCTCCGTCCCGCCGGACAGGGTCCCGCACAGAGCCCCAGCCCCTCAGATGGGCCGTGCTGACCTTTGGGGATGGCCACGGTCGGTTCTGGCCAGGGAGTGTTTTGTCAACAGCTGTCTTCCGTGCAAACACTTGGGTTTTTTTCCCTTTTAAAATGTGTCAGTTTAAGTTCGTTAAAATACTTTCATCTTCAAAACAGTGTCACAACTCCCCTTCAGCATTTTCATAACAATGCTGCAATTTCTGCTTCAAAACATCCTTTCAAACTTATTGTTCACACTTACACCCAACTTTAAAGCTCAGCACTGAGGAGTTGCAGTGAAACTGGAACAAGTCGCTCTCTGAATAAAGACAACTTTTCCTTTCATCCAGCGCTAATTAACAGAAACATCCCTCCCTTCGCACAGACCCTTGGTCAGCACTCGGCACATCCATGAGATGCCGTGGAGCTGCAGGATGGAGATGCAGGAGCCCTTGGGACCCTCCCAGCTCGGTCAAGAGGCACAGAGCCTTACTGCAGCCCCGTGCCAAGCAGCAGCAAACCCCCGTGGCAGCTCCATCCATGTGTCCTGCTGGATGGGACAGACCCTGGTGGCCCCAGCAGACCATTCTCCTGCTCCAGCCCTTCCCTTGAACTCAGTTTGTGCTCTCTGGGCAGCTCCCTAACCCCTGCAAGCATTTGAGTGAGGCTGGAAGCAGCAGCGGAGAAGGCTGCGGAAGATGCATGGCCCCCAGCAGCCCCAGGAAAGCTGCAGCTCCTTCCCCGTACCGTGCTCTCGCCCAGGGCCTCCTGTGCCCCCCAGCTGCCACAGACAGACGAGAAGTACCATTCCAGATAACAAAGCTTGTCTTCAGCCTAGGTCTTCCCCCACTCAACAACAGCAAAAGGAGATTATCTACACCTGCTTACCCTTAGGTGCCTTCAGATCAGTTTTATAGAGAGGCAATTACAACAAGCAGTGATAAAAACTGTGACCCCCCCCCATTAACAGACGATCCTCGCTTCTCGTGCCACTGCCAGGTCATGAAGAATGTCACCTTCACTTCCCAGCCAGCCCTCCCCGAGCAGAGGCAAGGAGCTGCTGTCCCGCACCAGCTCCATGCAGCGAGGCTCCAGGACGCAGCAATCTGGGACACCGCTCCCCAGGGAGGTGACCACGGAGCTGCTGTAGACGTGCCAGGTCTTCACGGATAAATTTGCACCATTCCTGCCGCAGAGAGGCTTTGCAGACCAAAGCCTATTGAAAAATTCATCTAAAATGACTCGCAGCCCACCCCAAAGCGGCCCAAAAGCCTGCCAAAGAGCTACAAGCAGCCAAGTGCAGGTCCCCACCAGTGGGGAACATGGTTTTAGGGAGGCAATGCAGCTGGGAGAGACCACCGGCAAAACACCAAAGGGTGCTCTGCAGAGAGAGGGCTCTCACAAAGCCCAGAGGTTCTTGAGCATCCCTCAAAACACCCTCCATCCCAGACCAGGGCCCCGGGCTGCTCAGCCGGGAGGAGTGCTGCAAACAGGATTTTTTTTTTTCCTGTTTTGCGTTTAAGTGGCTCATTGAGACATTCTGTAAAACCCTTCATCAGCAAGGAGGGGAAGGTTTTACAACAGTCTTTAAAGCAAGTCCAGGCAGCAAAGAAAACCTCCCCCGGCACACACAATTTTGGGTTACGCACGTGATTTCAGGCAACGCACGCACTCATGGGGCTGCTCGGGAGTGGGAGGCCACGGGCATCCCTACACCTCCAGCTTGGTAGAGCCCAAATCCTGCCCAAAATCCCAGCTCTCACCCCTGTTCCCGCACGCCACAGGCCATGGCGTGCTAAGGAACAGCTTGTCAGTTCGGTGGCAAAGCCGGCTGCTACAAAAGCAGAATAAAACCCAGAACAGCGAGGAACAGCGTGTCTGCCGTGCAAACTGCTGCTCCAGCAAGACCCCAAGCTGGCTGCGAGCAGCCCCTACAGGCAGCGTCCCCGACCTCCCTCCCAGCCGGCATGCCACCGGATAATGGATTTCCTCCGCCAGCGCAGCAGCAGCCAGGAACACGGCAAGGACAGCTGAGCTGCTTGTCTGGAGAGAGCGAAGAGCAGAAGAAGGGGAAACAGCAGCGCTGGGATATGACAAGATGTAAAGCAATGTAATGAAGTTTGTGTCTTCAAGCGGCTCCGGTTTCTTGAATTATGTTAAAAGGCGATGTTGTTGCTGTGTAATTAAGCACACTTCTAGTCCCTGTGATTGTTCTCAACAACAAAAAAAAAAGGCAAGAAACACATGGCTGTTGATCCAACACAACAAGGCACACAACTGCAACAACGACAGTAAAAGTGACCACAAACTTCTACTGCCTTTTTGAAATTCTATTGATGCCGAAGGCTTTTAATACCCAGGATCCATGAGCTGTGCTGGCAATGCCACGTCCCATCTTGGTGGCCCGAGGAGCCACCACGGCAGGGCTCAGGGAGCAAGGCGAAGCTGAAGGAGCTGCAGGTGGCAACACCCGCGCTCCTTGGGGATGAGCATGAGAGGTTTGGAGCCTCCGGTGCAAGAGGAAAAGGAAGAAAAGGCTGCTGCGTGAAGGGGAAAACATTCCTCTCCTGCAGCATCTGCTCCTTCAGGAAGGACGAGCCCCACTAAAAGTGCTGCAGCCAAGAAGTCTCATGCTCTGCTTGCCAGGCTTCAAGCTTGGGCCAGGGGTTGGAGGAAGACAAACCCCAGCTGGAAAAAACACAACTATTTATCCCATGCAGGAGCAAAAGCCAGATCAAGTATTAGTAAAAATCAAAAAAGAAAAACCCCCATAGCTATTCCCCAAACCAGCCCTAAGACAGTGTTCGTAGAACTACTCTGGGACAGAGAATATCCTGATTTTGAGGTGTCCCTGCTCCATCCCAGGGGCACTCACAGCAATTCCCATACTCTAATATTACCAAATAACCTCCCCTGCTGATGCATTGACTTCTCCTTTATCATGCAACCATTGAGAAGCACAGGGTTGGAGGCACCTCCTCTCCATCAGCACCGCACATCCTCCACCTCCTGTGCACCAGGATGCCTTTAACAGGAACAAGTTAAGGCAGTTTTTGATTTTACAGTTTGTTTATAGCATACACTAGAGGAGCTACACAGGATGGGAAAATGCATCCCATAAACAAACCGCTAACCAACGCAGGCTAAGTGTGTACCACTCCAAACAAAAATAGATTTGAGCTAACCTCAGCTTTTCAAGCATATGCCTCCGATGACAGCTTCATTTAGTGCCACTTATCCCACTTTCAGTTTTGATTTTTGGGCACTGCCGCCATCGCCGGCAGCTTCAGACTCCCGCCGCTGCCCCCGCAGCCTCGGGGAGGCCAGGAGCAGGTGCAAACAAACCCAGCTCGCCGAAGAGCCCCGAGCTGCACCTCCGGCCCCGGCTCCCACGCTGCGAGCAGCGGGAGGCAGCAGCAGCCCAGATGTCACCAAAGGCTACAGCACGTGGCCACGCCACCACCAACTGGCCCAGAGCCAGTCCCTGCGGTGTCACTTCGGAAGGGGACACGGGGTGACAAAACTCATATACACCGCGCACGCACCACGGACTTCAGGCAGACACATTCGCGGTCTCCATTCCCGGAGCAGCCCCGCGCCCGCCAGCTGAACTCTGCCGCCTTGCTTATGGCCAGAAGCAATTTCTCAAGCACTCCAACTTTATTATCCACTTTCCTGGGGCTGCACAGAGGGCACGTTCCCCTGTGAAAGCTTTTTCTGCCAAGATCCAAAGCTGTTGAAGCTGCGCAAAAGTAATTCCCACCCACTCCTACTGCCCCAGGAAGAATATTTCCTCAGCACTTTTGCATAACAAACAGCTACATGGTTTCCCTCTTACTCCCAAGAAACTCAGGCTTAGAGGAAAACACCAGGCACAGCGCTGGACTGAGATCAGACTTCATAAAGTTCCTGGGGCAAGGGGGAGCGGGGGGACGCGTCTCGGCAGAGATTAGACTGCAGCCGTCACTGATAGCATTCAGTCACCCTGGCAGGCTGCGGCACACTGGGTTTGTAAAGCTCCTTGGGAATCCTTCAAGATGAAAGGTACACTATGATACGGATGTATTATATCCATGGGCTTTGTTACAGCACACATTTCCTAGCACGGCTTTATTGCTAGAACACAAAGTTCAGCTGAAGCCTGGGGGCTCTTCAGGTGACAAACGCACCCCTGTATCCTTCCCTCGGCGAGGGATGGAGAACGCAGAAGCCCCTGGTGAGCACGCAGCAGTCGGAGCATCCAGCGACAGCAGGCGAGGACCTGCCCGCGCGGATGAGACCAACATCACCTCGCTGCTGGATGTGCCTTCAGCCTGCAACCTGTCTTCTGCCAAATGCACCCGTCCGGTCCCCAGCTCTGTGGTGTCCCTCCTCTCCAGCTGGACCTACAGCAGAGCCTCCTGCCCCGTCACTGGTAAGGGCCAGGAGGCTCCCATGGGTTGAGCCTCACTGGGAGCTGCCCGGTGCTGGCATCCCCCAGCAGACCCCGAGCTGCCCTCCCAGCACACCAGACAGGAGGGTGCTGCGGGATGTTTGCCGTGTTCACAGCAGGGCATGAACCTGCAAAAGCCCCAGGCACGTGCAGGAAACCCAACACACTGCTTGGGCTCAGGCTGTCTCTCCTGCAAACTCCTGCCTGCCCCTGGGAGGGAGAGGGGATGCATTTGGAAGCTGAGAATGAATTGAGATCCTGTGAGTCTGCAGTGCAGCTGGACCCTGGTTGGCTCAGTTTGGATGGGATGGAAGAGAGGGAGGGGAACATACACCCACTGATTGCCTTCTGCATCACCTTCCCCACACCACGCTCTCCTGGGCACCTCCATCTGCCCAGGCCCTCCGTCTCGTGTCTTGGGGGAACAGAGAGTGTGACTGCAAAGTAATGCCAACAAGCCTGCTTTCAGAGAAACCCAGGAGGAATTCCCTGGGCAGCTTCCTGCACAGGAGAGAGTTTAAACCCCTCAAATTCATGCAGCAGAGAGGTAGGAAGAGTATTGGGGGTAGAAGGAAGAGGGACACAGCATGATGCCCCAGCAAGTCCCCAAGCTCTCCAGAGCTATCACCCATGCTGAACCAGACCCACATAGCTGAGGCAAGACAGTGGGGAGAGATGGTCAGCAGCAGAGCTGGGAGCAAACCTCAGGTCTCCAGACCCTGCACTGGAGTCTCTGGACCTACCACTTATTCATCTGCCATTCACTTTTGGGAAGGTGAGTTCCCATCCTAAGTTAGCCTCCGGGTCTTTACAGCAAGGGCAGTGCCTCTCCATAGGCATATCTCACCAGCACTGCAGAAACAAAGGTACCAGATACCAAAATAATCGGCCGGTCCCCAACACCAGGCTGCAAGGGGACATTCGCTGCGCAGTGCCCAGACCCAGGCTGCAGCACTGCCCTCCCAACCAGCCGCACTCCCACCACGCTCTGCTCCTCCAGCCGCAGCTGAGCAGCGCAGCTGGGATGCAATTTGTGCTTTATTCTCACACACTGGAAGAGCAGATGATGGTGCGCTGGGGTGCCAGTCCCAGTGGGCTCCCTTGCACGTGCTCCCCGGGGAGAAGCTACCAAGCTGTACCTGCTCACTTCTGCACCCGCGCAGACCGCAGCTGCATGTGGCCACGCGCTCTGGCCATCGCTCCCTCTCCCTAACTGGCTCACTCCCGTGCATACGCCTAGGAGCAACACCATCAGCTCAGTAATCTTCCCAAATACAGCAGTTACCAGGTGACTGGGAAATCTCTTTTACTGCTGATGCTGCTAATGGAAAATTTCTCCCCTTTCTCTGCTGCTTTCAAAGCCAGTCTGGTTTCATACAGACTTTGTCTTGCACAGACAGCAGAGTTGGAGGCACAGAGGGAGGGGTGCAAGACTGGCGGGGAGCAGGTAATGAGAACCAGAGGGGAGCTCGTGCTTCTGCCTTCCTCCCCGCCAGCCTCCTCTGCCCACAGGCAGAGCCCTGGCTCCAGCCCGTGTCTGCCCCAGCACCCTGCAGGCAGCCACAGCCCAGCCTCGTCCCCTGCCAGGGGAATCCCAGCCTGCAGGGAAGCACACGGGGTGCACTCACAGGCACACACACACACAGGGGAGTCGCCAAAGGAATCGATGGGCCAAAATCATTTACACCCTGATTTTTCCCCACCTGCATCCTTCCCAGGAGACAAACAGAAAGCCTTGCCCATGCTGTGCAGACGCAGGAAGCCAAGATTGCTGCCTGTCCCCTCTGCATACCGGTCTGCTTCTTCAATACCATTAAGTGTCTCCATACTGTCTGGACACTGGAAACCTTAACCAAATTAGCCGAGACCCAAGCAGCAGCACAAGCATTCAATTGTTTTAAGTGGCACCACTTCTTAAGCTGGTTATGCACAAGAAGCATCCCTGCTCAGCGCCGTCACAGGTAGCGAGAGGGAGCAGCGAGGAAGGCTGGACAAGGCTCCTCATTCCCCACTTCACATGGCTGCAACCAGAGGAGGGAAACTCTGACACGAGCTGTACTGTGGGTATTGCAGATGGGAACAGCACTGCTGATGAAAGGCTTCAATCAAAGCATTTCTATTTTCTTCACTTTTCCTTCCAGCCTCCAGCCCCTACCTACCCCCACACTCTACAAGGCTTTTTGGTGTGATGGTAGGTGTTGCTCAAGCCACCTGCAACTGCTAACATATGTGCTGGGGTAGCACAAGATCAATACCTCACTGTTCCCACAAGCGACATCAATCTATTCTTGCCCATCTCAGACAGCCCCGTGCCAAGGCTCCCGTTACTCGCCTAACACCAGGAAAGCCCCAGGGTTCAGCCGGGTTTCGCAGCCAGCCAACGCTGCACATTAGCACCGTATCGCCGAGGCAGCGCAAAGGCTTGTCTGTCAAACAGCCTGGCTTCATGGTTTTAGGGCTTAGAAAGGCAAAGGCAGCAAGCTTGGGAGGCAACGTCCCTCTGCATTGTGGCACAGGCTTCCCTGGAGGTCACTCACCTCCCCAGTCCCCAGCGCACACAGAGAAATGCAAGCTCCCCACCTAGTTCAGGAAAAAAAAACATTTTTTCCTCCAGCAGGACAGCAACAAAGCTCTCTGGCACACTGACACCACGGCAAACCTGCTCCCCTCACAAGGGAGGAAGAGGGGAGCAGGGGGATCCCAGCGGCAGCCTTCCTGCGCTGCTCCAGCCTGCCAGCCCAGCTGCACAACACAGGCTGCTTTCTCTATAGTTAATCTTCTGTTGCCACTAGCTGGTCAACACGGGTACTCTCGGAAAGCAGCAATTCCCCGAGCGCAGCTTTCCGTTCAGTTACAGACTCCAGTTTTAGCTGGGATTTTCTCCCCTGAAAGTACCCAAGATGAAGCAAAATCCCTGCAAGCCTGCCCCACTGTGCTGGACGTGCCACATCTGACCTTGCCTTCGGGGAGGGAAGTGGACATCCGAGGACTGACCCACTTTAATGAATACTTCGTGCCCCCAGCCTTTCTGGGTGCTGCAGAGCTCGTCTCTCCTGCAACCACGGCGGGCAGACCTCGAGCTCAGGACCCACATCACTGGCACAACCCCACCCCAAGCCATGCCCTCCTGGTTCTTCATCCTTCCCTTTCCCACCATGGGGAACTGGCTCAGCTCCCCACGGCAGCAACGAATTAGAACCAGCAGATGCCAGATTTTCCCCCAGGACCCATCCCAATCTCCTGCTGTCCCTGATGGACTCCCAGGCCAGCAGCTTCACATCCCAGCAGTGGCTGCAGCCCCACGGGGGTCCCAGCTCCCTTTGCTGGAGGCTCACAAGCATTGCTGGGTCCTTCCCCCACCTCCTCCAATAACTTGTGCAGTCCAGCGCTCGCAGTAATAAATGCAACGGCGGCATTTGTTACTCCTGCCTTTTGCTGCAACGCCACCGCCCTCCCCAGGTTGTCCCCATTGATGCAGACCTGACCCAGAACCCAGCACTGCAATAAAAGAAAAAAAAAAACACTTCATTGACCAAATCTGTCCAAAGTGCAGTGTCAGTCTTCAAGTCTAGCAGGAGGCAGGTAGCAGAAAAGCGAGGTATTCAAACCTCACCTGCCTCTCTCCACTGCACAGAGACAACCCAATTTTTTGAAGCCGTACCCTGTAGAGCAGAGCTCCCTCGCTTAGGGCAGCCAAAGCATCATGAGAGCAGTGCTGGGAGCACTGTCCCTTTGCCACCCACATGATTCCTCAAGACCCCATAGGCCAGCTCAAAGCAGGGCAAGCACCTGGAAGAGCAGCGCTGCTCAAAAGCAACATCAAAAAGCTTCCATCTCACCAGGGGTCCCAGGCCAACCCTCAGCCTCTCCACCTGGCTCTGCAAAACCGGGAGTTGTTGACAAAAGCAAGCAGCAAAACCCTGCTCATGTATTTTCATGAAAAAAAGCAGTAAATTCAAACAATCTGCAGGGGACTAAGTGTTTTCCATTACTTCAATGTATTCTTATCCTAGCAAGGAAAAGAAGTTCAAGTTCCAAGATGGCTTCAAGGAAAGTTAAGAGAGAAAATAGAAGAAACAGCACCAAACTGCTGGGTAGACGGAGGAGCTGCACAGCTTCAAGAACCGGGGATAATCGCGTTCAGGCTGCACGCGAAGGGGCCACAGCCAGGCACGGGTAATGCAGATGCACAGGCACCTTTTCTGACAGCCAAGGAAACAAAGC
This sequence comes from Anseranas semipalmata, assembly GCA_013399115.1. Classification (NCBI taxonomy): domain Eukaryota; kingdom Metazoa; phylum Chordata; class Aves; order Anseriformes; family Anseranatidae; genus Anseranas; species Anseranas semipalmata. The sequence continues at coordinate 1,565,633 of VXAA01001508.1, read as the reverse complement.
ACTGCAGACACTAGTCAAACAGCATCCATTAAAACCATTTAGCAGAAGTGTGTAGTAAACTGTTCTTATGTAAGCCACTACCGGGTAAGAGCAGTGGTGAAAATTTGTCTGCTTCTCTCTTTCTCTCTCCTCTCTCTATATATATATCTGCACACACATAGTCAGAGCTGATCCAAATTAGCTCAGAAGCTAACTGCTTCGTTCCCTGAATTGCACTTAAAGCAAGCTACACTGCTTGTGGAGCAGCTATTGTACAGAACACATGGCTGCTGACTAAATCAAGACACATACCTTAGAGAGACCTCATTGTACAAGAATAAAGTCAATGATAGGCTGCACCATTTGCCAGTGTAACACTAGAAGAGTTAGGAAAAAAAATACCGCAAAGCATCAGTTGTATCCAAGGTTAAGGAAAGGGCAGGATGCTTTTTCAGGAAAGGGGATGCACAGCAATTCATAATGCACTGGTGGCGAAGTTACATTTGTCATTCCCTGCCACCACTGTGCTTTGCTGTGTAATTTTCAAGTAATGTAATCGAGGGGTAAGGGGAGAAACATCCTTCTTGCCTCCAAAGACAGAGATAAAGTAAAATGAGGCTTAGGAAATTCAGACAGCGAGACGCCCTGCTGGAGAGGGGACACCGAGCAAACCTGAGCTGCCCGCGGGCATTTCGGCCACAGCTCCCCTGCTGCAGCCGGGGCAGGATGCAAGAAGGAAATAAAGTTTCCCAGCTCCGCGGAGGGGAGGAAGCTCCCTCAGTGCCCGCACACCTGCGGCCGGGAGCGGAGCATCCCCAGGCTCCCACCACCCCCTAGCGGGCTCCTGCCCACAGCTTTGCCCCGCTGCAGGGGGTGTCACAGCTCCTGGCTGTTTGGGAAAGAGATTTGGGCTCTTGGGAAGGTTTTAGGCTCACCATCCACAGTGTGCAACATCTCAGCTTGGCAGGGAGCAGGAAAACTTGCTTCCTACCTAGAAGGGCTCCTTTAAAGACAAGGGATACAGAGCACCGCACACGCTTTGTACCAGCCACCAACTCAAAGCATCTGTTTCCTTAGCCCGTTTTAACTTGGTCTGCCCTTAAAAAAAATACAGCAGAAGTTTCACACTGCTACAGACAAGGCTCTGGCACCAGCCAGCCTTTAGCTACAGATCCCCCATCCTCCTTCAACGCACGAGAGGGATGAGAGGCTCAGGAGCCACACCAGCAGCAGCAGATGTACCAAGCAGGGAACAGCTGAGTGGGCGCAGGACCACAGACCACCTCCCTCAGCCACAATGATTAAATAAACTCATCGCCTCGAAGCCAGTCAAGGTTTTATTTCATGCTTCCTGGCCTGGAAAGACTTCTTGAGCCCCGTGGAGGGAGCAGGAGGGGCACGCAGCAGCAGGCTAAGGAGCAGGGGGAGAGGGCAGCGCCGAGCCCTGCCGACCTGCTCTCCTCCCAGCAGCCACCAAGCCACCCCCAGAACAGGCTGACCTCAATTTATTCCCAAATAATTTCACTTCAGAGTCCATAGTGTCAGCAAAAGGACTCAGTACTGCCTGCTTTATTATGCTGCCCCCCCACACCCAAATTTCTCCAGGATGCCAGCCAGGGTAGCTGGCCTGAGGCATGGGTTTTAGGAGAGCTTCCTAACACGTCCTGACCCCCACAAAACCAGAAAGCAGTCTTTGCTAGGTAGCCAGCGCCTGGACTCAAAGGCATTTGGAAGCCTTCATCCCACTGGAAATCAGCAGGACTTCAGCTCCCACCCAGCTCAGGCCTAGATGGCCACTAAATATGTTTGGCAACACACAGAAATACACATAAGCATCAGAAATCAGCCAGCGATAAGGGCTATCAAAGATTTTGGTAAAGAGAAGCAACTATTTAAAGCAATCCCTGCCCGCAAGTCCCTGCAAAGCAATTCCACTGATCTGCCACATGTAACATGATTTTCACCTCCAAGAGCCCATTACTAGACAGAAGGAGCAGCGCTCAGGTTCCCAGCCACTGTTGAACTTAGAAAAAGATGGAGCAGGAAAAGAGACAGCAGAAAACTCCAGCATTACTTACTGCACTAGAAAAATGAGCATACAAGCCAGCAGAAACCCTCTAAAGCACCCACCCCGAAAAGAGTTAAGCACGAGTGAGACTCAGTTGCCACTCCAGGAGACAGGAAGAAATGCAACAAATTTGAAATATCAGAGCATCCACAGCAATTCATGAGCTAGACCTTGGGGAAGGACAAGTGTTTTACCTTCTCTGGCGGCAACCCGCTGATTAATTTCAGGACCATGATGAAGCCATCCCACCATGGGCAAAGCTTCCATTTATCTCCCGATCCGCCCGACGCCTGCGGGGTCAGGGGAACAGGAGGGGACGTACTGGTGTCTTGCATCCATGAAGGGAAAGCAGCAGAAACACAGCTTTGCAAGAGATGTGCTATTTATTTAAGAGTGCACACATAAGCAACATCCCAGGCAAGGAAAAAAGATTTTTTAGACCAAGACACGGTCTCTTTACCAGCAGTCAGTCACAGAAATAGGATTTGCTATACAAGATCATGTCTCACATCTATCAAGACAAATTTTTCTCCTCTAACTTAAGCTGTTACCTACACTACACACAGAGGGGTTTCTCTGCCTTCTGACATATTTAGATCAGTGCACCATTCACACCCAGTCCCTGAAGAAGCTGTACTCTAATCTGAAAATTCAAGGCAATGAACCATGAAACTTCTTGTTACTTTTAATCACTGTAAGGTAAATGTCATTCCTACTGCATCAAGTCTGATTTTCACTTTTATTACTTGAAATAGAGTATCTGGTTTGTTTGGGATTTTTGTGGTTGACCAACCATGTCTGAGGAAGCCAAACTGCAAAGCCAGAACTGACGAGGCTCAGTTTGAGAACTACCATCAACTTATTTACTACAGGTATTTGCTAATAGAAAGCTCCACAGAAGATGAAATGCAAGGACCGGGAGGCACAGTCGGCCATCCTCCTACCCCGGCACATCACACCCAGTGGAGCGGCAGTCACCTCCCCACGGCGCGGGAGCGGACCTGCGGCTAGGTGCCTGCAGGTCAGCCTGCACGCAGAACATCTCGACATGCCTACCGCACGCAGGGCAGCCCGCTGGCCATCACAGCCGAGCTGCGTTAAGCAGCATCTCAGACACAAAGTTAAGCAGGTACTCGAATTATCCTAGGTTCAGATAGCAAAATAGCAAGAAAGCTAGTGGGTAAAGAGATCAACAAAAAACCTCCAGTGGTCTGGCACAGCAAACACGCAGCCTTCCACACAGAATTCTGAGCAGTTCACTTTGAGGACCGCCAGGCTGATTACGGCACACAAAAGGCTGAAAGGGACGAGATGCAGCTGGGGCACCCCATCTACGCAAACAGCAGCAGACATCAAGACCAAAGTACGACAACAAAATTATTTCTAGCCCCATCCCCCTCCCTGCAAAAGATGAAACGGGGAGAAAGTCTGCAGGCATTCTGCAACAGAGCCAATAACCGGAGTTGTGCATGACGGAAGAAGGAGCTTAGAGCATTAAGACGAAGCATTTAGAAATGTGGGCTCCTACGACAACAGTCCCTCCTGTTCGCCCGGGCGCCGTGGTGCCTCCTCTAGGGCTAAGCATCTAAGTTGAAGTACAAGAGGCAGCACCCATCACTTTCCAGCCTGAGCGGAGAGGCTTTGCTCCCCAGTCTTCTAACAGGCAACAACAGCAGCGCTCAGGCCCTGCTAAAAAATCCCTCCCCGGCAAAAAAAAATACAAAATAAAAAATAAAAAAAAACGGGCAGCAAGGACAGCACCAGAAAGCTCCGAAACGGCACCAGGATCCCCGCTGCGGGGCGGGGGGCGAACGAGGAGCCCGGAGCGGCTGGGCGAGGGCCCCCGGCTCTGGCGGGCAGCCGAGGAGCTCCGGGAGCCGGAGGCCGGCGCGGGAGCGCTGCGGGGGCTCCGGGGCAGGTGCTGCGGGGAGGGACGGGGCGCGGCGGGGAGGAAAGGCGGGGTGCGAGCATCCCGCTTACCGAGGGTGAAGAAGGGCAGCTCCGTGTTGTCCAGGTCGTCCTGCACGGCGACGCGGCCGGGCAGCTCGCTGCGGACGAACAGCAGCAAGCGGGAGTCGGCGGCGGCAGCGG